>CAEGAE010055602.1:0-110651 GCA_903067095.1 Girardinus metallicus | reverse complement strand
ATCCATCCATCCATCCATCCATCCATCCATCCATCCATCCATCCATCCATCCATCCATCCATCCATCCATCCATCCAATGTTTGCCACGCATCTGTCTCATCTCTGATGAGATGAGACAGATATTGAATGCTTCATCCTACAGAGAACTATTTATTCACAACATCCAGAACATACAAATCTCCCCAGTGAAACGCTGTGGTGACAGCTTCATGCTGCTGGAATGCGTTTCTTCATCAGAGCTGATGGGTGATGAGTGGAGGTAAATACATGGTAAACCTGGAACGAAACATCTGTAAATGTCTTGAGACTAGAATGATGTTCACCTTCCAGATAGAATAGAGCTGTTTGGATTAAGGAATGCTCATGTGTTAAAATGGTCCAGTCAAAGTCCAGAAGTAGAACCAATTGAGAATGTGAGACAAATGATTTCACCCATGCTCTCCTTCCAATGTGAGAAAACTTGAGATTTTCTTTTTTTTTTTTTTTTGCAGGAATGAAAGGACCAAATTTTTATTCTGGTTAATGTCCAGGCCTTTGAATACTCACTGACATACCCGGTTAAAGTTGTTGCTGTAATCACAGTGAATCAGATTCTTCAAAATGATTTTATTGTAATGAAATTTGAAAACTTTCCACCTAATTCACAAATATGGTAAACTTTGTGTTGGTCCTTCAGATGAAATCCCTTAGAAATACATTGAAGGTGGTTGTTGTAATATGACCAAATGCAAATATTATTGCAAGGCAACTTAAATGTATGTATTCAACACGCTAACAGGTAATACATGAGTTATTTAATCAGTCAGTTTGGAAAGCACATTATCCTTAAAAATAAACAACAGCACCACTTTAGTCATAGACATGTCATAGACAGAATAACATCCTAATATGGAGTCACTGACACCTCCCACTGTCCCACTGATCGTGCCCCAAATGTCTCCCACAGTCAAGCTAACACACCCGAAGTCCCTGACAGTTCTGGCTGAGCGGCATTCCTGGGATACCCCCAGGATCCCTGCTGTGTGACCCCTCTATAAAAGTCAGGTGGTTCCAGGAGAGGTCAGACATGCAGAAGACAGACAGGAAGGGGGGTCAGCCAGGTGGCTCTGTAGATACAGTGAACTCACAAAGCTTAGCTGAATATCCACTCAGATGCAATAATAATTGCATAATTTCTGGCCACTTTACCCATCTCTGGCGACCTCTCTGTCATACATATATACAGTTTAACGTTCTGATCCATATAGGATGAATATATGTTCACAAACGATAACAGAACCTCGAGTCTGGAGTCTGGCAGGGAGTCAAGTGCTCCACTTATTTCTGTCATGCTCCTAAAGACGTGGTTTGTAATGCAAATGATCTTCAATAGACTTATTAACAACACAGTGGATTAGCTCCGTTGGATGATGATGGGGGTGGAGCATTTTAACCCCTTTCACCCTCTGCAGATGGGGTGGGTCTGCTCTCTGACTGACACATACACACACACACACACACGCAGAGACAGACATCTAATGTAATCTAAATACAGATGGAAAAAATGCTGCTGAATGTGTTTGACTGTCTTCCAGCATGTGACACTTTTGTTAATAGGTTTCTGCCTTTCTGTCTAAACAAAAACAGTTTGTGCCCATCAGTTCGTGTCGGCGTTAAATAAGAACGGCAGCTGCCTCCAGGCAGTCCTCCTCTAAACATGCTTACAGTCTCCTCAGCATGGGGGCTTGAGCTGCGCTGCAGTATGAGAAACAATTGAGGATTTTTCTCCCAGACACAAACTGGGGGAAGCCCTGTTCCCCATGGGACTCCTCCTACTCCATTAGCAAATTTTCTGATCAGCTGCTCACTCTATTATTAATTCATACGTCCTCCCTGCACAGATGTTAGAGGTTGTCTTTAATCATCTGATGTTCCTCCTCTGTCACAGACCTCCCCCCCTTCACTTTGACGTTCTGGCTTAGAAGTGTTAGTTTCAGTAGGCAGACGGGACGGAAACGACGAAATGAGAAAATCTAAAGGATAATCAGCACATTTGAGAATGATGCCTAATTATTTGAAGTTAGCGGAAGAGCTCGTATTTTTGTGATGTCAAGGAAATCCAGTGAGGTTTTGCTTTTTGTAGAACATATAGCTCTCAACCTACTGGAAATCCTAAATCCACTGGGACCTTTGCCCAGATTCCCCTCTTAGCCTAATTCAGCCTGCTTAATTAATCTCACCAGCTACTTGGCACATTTCTGCTCGTTCCACTCTCACATCATTCAGGAGATGCCCTTACTATCCCTCCATTATTCTCCCTGCTCTTGTTTCCTATTTAAAGCATACGCATAAAGCAAAAAAATGTAAAAATAAAAACTTTTTCTGTGTGCCTCTCCAACTCAGAAAAAAATTGCGAGTGCACTTTCTTAGATGCTTTTTTAAAATACTGGAGAATTGGGAGTAAAACAAATTGCAAATTTGCAAACCATTTAAAGAACTGTCCTGTAAATCTTCTTCCTTGTGGTTCTCAGTCTCATTTTCTGAGAACCTCCCTTCTTAAATGGAGATGGTGTGTGGCTCCACACGACCACAGTGCATCCCTACACTCCTCTACACACATCCACACACACTGATGACTTCACGTGTTAATGTGCAGCCAGTAGTGTAATGAAGTTTGGTTTATATTTCTGTAAAAGGATCAGATTTCTGTCTCTACAAACTTACTCCCATTGAGACAATGAGCTGAATTTCTTTCTCCAATTCATCCTGAAAGCTCTCAATGATTTGGATGCGTTTTCTCCCAATTCATGTTGCGAACTTGCCCTCAAAGATGGGCACATAATGTGTTTCATCTGACTATAACACGTAAATAGGAGCAATATGAAATTCAGCTTCAGTTTATATATATAGTATATATATGAAAAGAAGTACAACTTACTAAAAGTAGTTTTTAAAATTATTTTTAACTAAGTAAACCCACTCAAAATATACAGATATATTTTTTTTAAAGTAGCATATGACGCCATTAAAGTTTAGTGAATACTTTCAATCCCATGAATTTCTTAATTAAAATGATTAATTAAAAAAATTACATTAATTAATTCTTACTTAACTAAGATTAATTAAGAATCTTGATTAATTTCCACATCTGGAAATTACTGTGCAAATAACGATTCTTCATAAGATCAAGAACATCATGGAAAAACAATCATGACATTGTAATACAACTACAGTATCTTCAGTCAGAGGCTTTTTCAGAACCATTGTAAAGCAGACTGCTACTGGAGATCCTTCCTGCCCGCAGCCATCGGCTTCTACAACAACTCTTCTGAGAAAATAGTTTAATCTGAGTTACATGCATGCGTGGGCAAGTGAGTGTAGACAATGTGTGAATGAATTGTGAGACCAGCTAAAGTAGGCCATTTCTAATAGCAGCACTACTGAGTTCAGGTTACTAGTTGTGCAGTTTATCTATTCTTTTAGGAGTTGCTTAAACCAGGTCACTGTGGTAGAAAGTGACCCACAAAAACACAAAATCTCTCTATGTTTGGACTTTAAGTTAACTTTTATGAAGAGTATGTAAGGTAAAGGTGAATACAAGTGAGCTGTTTTAATGTGCTGGTAGTTTATTTTAAAGTCTTTAGTATCTGTGCAGTGATGTTAATCTGTTTAAAGTATGATTTTTTTTTTTATTAAATTTTTCTTGCTCTTTTGAATGAAACAGTAAAGCTTCTAAAGAGTTTGTTGCTTAAATAACTCAACAATAGAGTGACGCAGATAAATTTGAACTGTTCTCTGAACTGATTGTATGTATGAGATGCAACAGAAACATTAGTTGACCTGATGATTTATAAAAATGTAAAGTGGGTAACTGTGGTCTGATCTCTCTGGACAGATTTTAATGCCAGGTGTGAATGGTCACTGTAAGGCTCATCTACTTACATCCTGTTCAGCCATGCTAATGGAGAATCTGTAAAGGACATGGGCTTTGAATGCTTCTCTATATAACGAAGCAAGCAGAATGTTTTGTCTGGGACTTGCAGTGTGAGTGTCCTCTCTACAATACAGCTAGCTGCTGTTAAAAGGAAGATAGTCACATAATAGACTGACTCTCTTTGATTGGCTTTTGAAAGTTAAAAATGAGACTCTATCCCTATATAATTTCTTATTTTTGGGTTGCTTTGGGTAACCAGTCCTAGAAATATTCTACTTCACCATAAAAAATCAACACTGACTTTGTCAGAAGGCGATGTGGGAATTAAATCAATGAATTTCAAATAAATTGTAAATAGATCGAATTGCCAAATTTTCATATATTAGTGGGGACGGGAGGGGTGCTGGTGCCTATCTCCAGCAAGCGTTTCGGGCGAGAGGCGGGATACATCCTGGACAGGTCGCCAGTCTGTCGCATCATATATGTTTGTTAGAATTATTTAAGAGGTGTTGAGACGAACGGTCAAAAAGGTTTTGGTTGGTTTGTCTGGGTCAAGAGAAATCGGTTTGCATCCCCCATTACACCGCATGTGTTATATATTTTAAGTGTATGATACAATAAATAGAAATTAGATTTAGAAATAATAGAATGTTAAAAATACTATGACACAGTGTGCATGTAGCTCCAATACATGCACACTGCACACAGAGTTTAAAGCTATTTTTAGCTCTTGTCTCAAGTTGGGCTTTTAAATGACCAAGTAGTTAAGGCTACTTTTAAATATGTCATAATTTATAATTTAGGGTCAGAAGGCTATGGATCTAGACCTCAAAAAGGCGTGTCCAGAATTGCTGTGAATTAGACCCATTCAGTAGAAAGGAGTGCTGCATGACCGTAACATTTCCTCTCTTCAGTATCAGAAAAAAATAGCACACAAATATCCCTGAAAGATACATTTGAAGCAGATCCTCCGCATCTAAGCATTACAATTAAAATACTTTTCAGGAAACCAGCTGTGTGCACTCAGGCTTCACCCTGCAGCACCCACAGCTGCTGAATGGTGTTCACTAAACAGGGAACTCATTCATCACTTCCCTGAATCCGCACCGTGATCCAAGAAATTAGCCTGTCATAACTAATTGTTCAAGCGTGTCCAACTCAGGTTGAGTTAATTAGCTTTCCTTTGTTGCGGCTCATCTGATCACCTGATACTGTCTGAACTCATGCCATGGCAGGCAGAGAGAGAGAGAAGGAGAGAGACAAGAATAGAGAGAGAAAGAGCAGTGGCACCTTGTGCTGTGTATGTCCCTAAATATTTAAGTGGCGTTCATTAGAAAATCTCTGAGCTGGTTGTCATCATACAAGCCGTGGAAACTCAAGCCGTTAGCTGTGGCATCACGTCTTTCAGGCAGAGTGGTTTCTGTGTCAGAAAGCATGATGGGACGTTTCTGCGAGGCCTGTTGTGGCGGACCGAGTTACTCTTGTCACTGGGTCCGCCTCAGCGCTGCACTGCTGCACGTGGTCGGTGACACACAGCATCAGAAATCTGTAACGAGGCTCAACTGAAAGTGAAGTAGCAGCAGTTCATCTTAGTTTTCTTCAACACAGCCATTAAAAACATCTGGTAAGAAGAAACACAGAAGTGGAGTCAAATGACGCCCTTTAATTAAACCCAGAGGCAATTGCTTCATTATCAAATGTGCGCTTTACTTTCCAGGGATTATCATGGAAGAAGCGGTTGGTTCACTGTTTTATAGAATGGTTGGCCATGCAGCAGCAGCAGGTAATTCAAGTCTCGGGGATTTTAAAAGACGAGCTGATACCCGTGCCCCCTTTGTATCCCAGCTGGCCTTTGTTTGAGATATTTCCGCTTGGGTAACTTCCGAACGCGGAGGTAGACGAAGCAGCCTTTGTCCCGACTTAGTGACGGAGCCCCTGAGGATGGAGAGACGAGTGCGGGGGGAAGTTTTGTTTGGACCATCTGTTGCTGTTGCTGAGACAATTTGTCTTGACTTTATACCCTCATTTCTCAGACTCCTTACACACACACACACACATATTCAGAGATACAAAGACAGATAGATGGACAAATACCCCAACAAGTGCTACTTAAGTTACTTGAAAATATTTAAATTTATCTTAAATTATTCTGATTAAATATCTTGTTAGAAGCTACAAAAGACTTAAGACTCAACTGAGATTTAAGATTAGTTTTTAGTTTTGATCAATGTTATGTGACTTGAACATTTTGAAGTGAAAATCTCTGTTGAAATGCAGCAAGTTTTCAATAATGTTTAGTGAAAATCTAACACTGCACATCATCCTAAACACACACTCATACTGAAGCTTTGCTATTGATGACATTGTTGACAATACAGCAATATAGCCAAAGTACATTGATGTGTTGGAATGGTCTACTCCAGGTCCAGTCAATCAATTGAAAATCTGTGGCAAGGTTTAAATTGTTCAGACGGTCTGACCTAGTTTTGCAAAGAAAAGTTTGCTAAATTTTCAGTCTCTTGTGCAAATCTGGTGGCAAAATAACCTAAAAGACTTGAAGCTGTATGTGTAATAAAATGTAGTTCTATGTCATTTTGCGCACCTGACTTTTCAGATATTTTCACCTTTATCATTTCTGTGTGACACAAAAATAAAGGTTGTAGTGTAAAAATATGGCAAAATCAAAAGATATTTATTCTTTGGAAGGCACTGAAAGTAAAAAAAATTTGCACCTTTGTCCTAATTATTTTCTCAAGAAGACATACCACTTGCAGACTTGACAACTGTTCCTGTCATGAATAAATTTTGAAAGTATTTATGAGATGTAGCAGGCAAAACAAACTCCAGATGAACAGAGAACATCTGGGTTTGTCTCAGCAACTGAGCCGCCTAAAATCCACTTTTTTTTTCTCCCAAATGTCTGCATGATTGAAATTTTCTACTGATGCAACACTGGATTTTCTGAGTGGGAAATCACAAATCCATGAGCCATCCCAAAGCTTTCCAAGTTACTACTTGCCCACTGTTGTTGTCTGCTTGTCTTGTAATATTCAGTGTTACAACATATTTTCATCTTTTTTCCTCTTTGTCATTTTTGCAACCAGAATAAATGACGCAAAGAACCTGAGCAAAATGGAAAGTTAAATAATTTAAGGCTTGGTTTAAACTCCTCTTCTCCACAGTTATATAACAGCAAAAGATTTACTTCAAATCCTCACAGGGAGCTCGATTAATCCCCTCGCTTGTCTCACGTGAAGCAGCTTTTAAAGGTTCCAGCCTTGTACAGTGAGATGGTACCAGGCCGACACTGTCGCCCCCTGATGTGGAGCTCACTAATCATGTAATGAAAAAACTGAACTTGTGTGTCAATGTGAGGCCACGTGTTGCAGAGCACCTCCATTGCACATGTGTTTGTCTCCTTTTCAACACAATAGGAGGCGGGACATTATCAGCTGCCCACACCCTTCCTTTTCCCCCCTGTCACTTCCCCCGACTTCACCCGCCTCTTTAATTTATAGGACCCTCTTCATCCCACTGGCTGCCGTCCCCTCAGGCCTGATGGCCACTTTTAGCTCTGCTTCATTAGCCGGATGTAAGCAAAAAAAAAAAAGAAGGTTTGATGGAAGAGGGCAGCATGAAAACATCAGTGCTTTGTCTTAAATAGTAGGACTAAATTTCAAGTGTCAAACAAAGATGCAAGACCAAACTTCTCTTTGAACTGTTAAGGAAATGCATTTATTGGATTTTGTAACAGAATAACTCCACAAGCAGCAATTGTTCCTAAAGCATCAAATCATATCATGGAGAACCGTCCTGATAGTTCCTCTCATACGCTGCATGGATGAGAGTGTATGCCGCCATGGCAGCCTGTTGTTAATTGTTAATGGGGATTGATGTCTGGAAGTGGTGACCTCGTCTAAGGTTTCCTAGTGGAATCCATGCATATTGATCTTTTCGGTTTTTATGCTCTGTTGGACACACAATTCATTTACGCTCCAAGCTCCTCCGACCGCCTCATCGGCAGCACTTCTGATGATTGATGGTTGGTTAGAGACTTTTTGTGAGGGGGGTCTGACTCTGACATAGGTGTTCAGCTAAAACCGTATTCATAAAACGATACTGCATTCTGCAAGGAGTGAGGGTGTAACTCACTCTAACTCCACGGAGTCTTACTTTAGGGTGATCTTCTAAGTCTGACTTGAGCAACATATTTTCAGGATTTATGGAAGTTTTGGTTTTTAGACTTTGTATTATGATTTGACCATTTGGAAAAAAAAAACATTTTAATATGGATCTTTTTGGTTCTTTGTTTCCAGAATGTTATTCTCTTATTTTTATAAAGGCATTTATAGGGCAATATAAAAAGAAGAGTTTTACGCTGTGTCTGAACCAGCTTTCCACATCTAGACACAACACTTTCAATTTCTTCTCTGTAAAATGGCACAAGCTAAGTCCAAACTGACAATGTCCATAGACACTAAATCTTAAGTTTGTTTCAAGTCTGTCCTTTGATCAATATCATTATCATGAAATTTATTTGTATAGCAGATTTCAGCAGAAAGGTAATTAAATGTTCTTTACATGATAAAAACATAAACAAAGAAAAAATATTAGATTGCAGCGGAAAATTAAGAGAAGTAATGAAACATTAAAATCCAGCACAGACTGGTTAAAAAGCAAGTCAAATCTGTTATGGTGAGAATCTGGTTGTCCAGTGGAAAGTTTCATCTGGGAAATATGAAAAGGTTGAATACAGGTAAAAACCTGAAAAATGAGATAGAGTGCAGAACAAAGTTTAAAAACAGTATTTAATTTCTGCCTGTTTTTAAGACGATTCACGGGGACCACAAATCAAGATGGATTCAGATTAAACTAATTTGTTTTGTTCATTTTTGTCAGTTAATTAATTTATTCACAATAAAGTAAATAATAGCTAGAATTACTTTAATACACTAGCAAAAATATGTAGTTTAATGTTCAAAGTGTTCTTAAAGGAAAGAATTGAGATATATTTCATTTTTATTGATTAACACTAGTGCAGCTGCTTTGGGGTTTGTAATCTTATATTTTCCTCGTAAACCAACCGTAAGTCAAAGGTTTAAACTTTAAAGCTTCTTTGACGATAGTTTGGATGAATCAAAGCCGTAGCTTAGAAGTTGTAGTAAAATGTCTGACGTGACCTAAAGTTGAAGACCTTTTCCAAGTAAATATTTCCTTAAACACCCTTCGATGTGTCAGATTTGTCTTGTAGTGTGGGAATAGAAAAAGTACAATCAGAAGTATTATGCTTAACATAATTTTATGCAAAATCCCTAAAACTTTAAGGTCAGACTCTGTGTGTATATGTTAATTATATTATGTTGTTTTTTGTGTTTCAGGGAACCCGTGTCTGGCTGAGACATAAGGAGCAGCTCCTTCCCTCCACTGTCAGCTCTTGTGATGACTTGTCTCTGGTCCTCACGTCTGACTACGGGAAGGTGAAATGATTTTTTTTTTTTCCCCACTTTATATCTTGTGCTTAATGACCTGGTCCACTTGCAACATGACTTGCAAGAAGTTATTTCAAGTCCGCCATAAAGCAAACAAAAAATGCAGCTTTTTTGCTGCAGTGCAGCTTCAACGCATTGTGTGAATGAAGTATTTCCGCTCAGTTTTGTTATAATGTAAGGAGGAAATTACTCATTGTGCATGTGTACTTACTGAGCTGATTGTTTTACTGTATGTGTTTCATTTGATGGCTCTGCTGTGCGATCAACACCTTTTGTAAGTAAGTAAGTAAGAATGACAGGAATGAAGTCCCACTGACAAGTCATTGAGCTGAGCTTATCTGCCTGGCAGTGTGCAGAAGTCTTTGTGTCTGGAGGAAATCCTGTTTGAGACGAAGACTCATGGAGAGAAGTCTGTATGTCAGATGCTGCAAATCAGAAGAAGTCAATAACAAGTTTGCTGAGTTTTTTTGTGCAAAGTGCCATTAAATGCATAATAGTCTATGAGTTTTCGGACTCAGGTTAAAATGACTTCTGTTCACAGGATTTAGACTTACAGGAGTGCCACATGGCCATCATGCTAATAATTGTCCTAGGCCGACTATTATTCCTTCTTTCATTATTTCTTAAAGTGATAGAAAAAGTAATATGAAAGATGGTGGGAAAGTCTGAAGTATCAAGAAACAATGTGTGGATATACAACTACGGGCATAGACATTCTTGCAGCAATGGGTTGAGTTTAGTCCAGTTATTGTTATTTATATAGCACTGGTTCACAAGAAATGCATCCCCCTTCACCCACTATCTAAAAAAATAATTCAGATCAGTAAAATTTGTTCATGCCGTGACAAATTCACGGACAATTATCATCACTTTAATCCATTTTCAGTGGAGCTTCAGATAAAAAGAAATACTTAGAAGATAGGACAGAACAACACAAGGCAATCATTCAGAGTTGTTTAATACAGTTGAGAAAAGAAAGAAAGAAATAAAATAGAAAGACTTCTCTATGTCATAATGCATTATATTTAATAGCTACATTTATTTTCATGTCCTATGTTGACCAATATATAGCCTTTTTAAAGAGCTGTGGCTCCAAATGCTGCTTTTATATGCTATACAAGTATACAAGAAGTACTAGAAACTGAGTTAAATGAAAGTATTGCAACCACGTAGCACTATTAACAGCTGACATTCTTTAGTATATTTTGAAGTACTGATTTGAGCCCTAAAGTGGGGTCTTACTCCTAACTTTGGGAAGTACATTGCTGATACTTGGGAGGGATTTTTAGCAAACAAATTCACAGACTATAAGCACTGCACAATACTTTTCCTCTATCACATTAACATGCAGCCTGTCACTGACCCAGATTGTTGCCTCAACATGCTATTAAACATTAATCTTCATGCCATGCCAGGGAATTGTGGTGTGTTGAGCTTCAACAACTTCCTCTCCATTGTCATCCAATACTGACACAATGTCTGATTATCTTCCACATTTTGACCCATCTCTGTTATTCAGTGCATTAATATTACTTCAAAGAAAACAACCACAACATTTTGCTTTAATAACCATGTGGGAGTTTTGTTTATTCAGTCCAAGATGTTTTCCTTCTGGACACTGGCAAGACTTGGACACTGAACTTCCTGAATAACACATTCCAGTCTGTTTAGTGAGACAAACAAAGTTGTTAATGACTTTTAGACCCCCATCGAGCCTGTGGATGACATCCCAGTGTTGGGGCTAATCCTAGACAACAATAGATCAATACTATAAAGAGGAAGGTTTGGTATCTGGCCTGGAAACAGGGACAGGAATTTCACTCTGAATACTCAGATCACAGACGAGTGGATCTGAGGAAACATCAGTTCTGACTATATATTCCCAACTATATCATAGCTCCGAGACAACTTAGATCTGGTTACAGGACTGGCACATACATCACCAGCTCTTTGCTTTACGGCTACTGAAGTATCGATACTCTAAAACAGGGCTTTGGTAGCACCATTTGCCAGAACACATAACATATTTTGTCCAAGACTGGAGTAGAAGTTTTTATGAACTTGATGATTAACTGTTTTTGGAATAACCTCAGTGGAGGGGTGAAGTACTCTACTGCAGAACACATGACTGCAGACTTTCTTCTACACATGCATTGGCAGAGTAATACAAATATGGATAGCATTGTGAGCTACTTACCCTATTCAGTGCATTCAGTTTTGACAGCATGCCGAAATCACAGCGCCATTTGGTGCCCAGGCATGACAACTACAGGGGATTCAAGGTTTCTAGGTGGGCTCATCTAATAGTTGATGCAATCAATATCTCAATATCCCAGCAGTTTCCAGACATAGGTCTTGTATAGCCTACCTTCAACACTAGCTCTGGTCTATCACTGCCTCCTTTTAAATGGCAAAAAACTCTAGCTGGAGACCCAATTTGCATAATAATAACATTATCATCCAACACTTATAACCTACTTTACGTTTGTTTTGTTCTTCCCTAATGTTCTTGATCATATAACCTGTATCTTATAATGCCTGAATATCTAAAACAGCTGCTCTCATTCACCTATGGTAAAGTTTTTTTAGTCAGAAGGCAAAAGTGGTTCATTTGGAACACATGTTTAATTGCTGTCACTTTTAAAACATTTTAACTCTGTATTTCCAGTGGTTTTGTTCAGGCAAATGAGCTGACAGTCATTAATAATGTAAATAAGAGACACCATTTGTGCCTTTTTTCTGGCCATAATAAGTGATACTTAACATGATGTATTGTAAACAAAAAACATATTACCAAGCACATCTTTTTCTCCCAACATACTCACTCTCTCTGTTGTACAATTTAAATTTAATACTGAAATCTCTTGATGTGAGATGCTTTGAGTGAACTTTAGTTGTGGAGAATATCTGCACAAGACGCTATTATTTTATTCTTATGAGGCAACCCATTGATCTCAAGTGGCTCAAATTCTCACTCATCTGTACACAAACAAATTATCTGTGTTCATCACTCTGCTGGTAGAAACTGAAGCATGCATGCTTGGAAGCTCAATAGTCATGTACTGTTGTGGTAATGTGCTGCATTCTGAGCTTAGGGTGGCCAGTCAGGTTTAAATACAAAATAATTAGTGAACCAGAGCAAACTTATTCATCCATGCGGCATTCTGGGATGCCTTATGATGTGGTAAGTGGTGAAAATATCTTGAATGTGAGTGGACACAGTAGAAACGAATTTCAAAACCCTGAATTAGGACCCCTAAACTCTAACGGTGGGTTAATGTTGATGTTTCTGTGACAGGAAGTGGGGGCTGGAGGGGACTTTTGAATCTGACCTGATACTGGAATGCCTCGTGTGATTGCAACATCTGAGCAGAGCATTTTGGTTATCAGGCCAAACATATGTGCTCCTTTGCTGCTTCCAAGTAAAAAGATTCTGTAGCGAGAATGAGAGGAATGCAAGACTGAAGCTCGTCTCCATCCAGCTCGTGTCCACTCATGACTAAAGCAACAATCTTCAGGATCCTCCACTGACCTCATGTGATCCTCTATTCCTTATGTGGCACTTATCAGAGATTTATCAGCACTTTGGGAACCAAACAGAGTTCTATAGAACCAGAGTTCTCAGTAAAGTCCTGACATTTTGTACTGTATGTCTAGATGTTCGTGAGGAACTTCTTTGAACCATGTTAGAGGTGGGGTTTGTTTTGTCCAAACTCAAAGGGGTTTGTGAACGTGAAGATAGAGGTCTCTGCCTTTAGAAACAGACCTAACCCCTTTCAGTTACCATGCATGTCTTGTGAGGCCAGACGGCACTATGACTCTTACCCAGCTGGATTAACAGTGTGTGTATTATTCTCAAAGTAGAGTGCATTAAGAAAAGAAAAAGCAAATGAGTCACCTAAACAAAAGAGCTATTGTTGGTGATGTCTTTTTTTATCCCTTTTAAAGGCTTTTTCGTAAAAGTAATGTCATTTGATGACACCTAAATAATAGTAATAATTGCTTTTTCATGTGTAAAAACAGAATGTAATTTTAATTTTATGTTACTTTCATCATATTTGGTATCAATTAAAGATGTTTGGATGCTTTCATTTTTCATTTTAATTTTGTGTCCGTTTTTTTTTTTTTCTCATAGTCCTCTAGCACACAGCCTGTGTGGTTAAAATGGATCATCAAAGGCCCCCTGCCTTACTCACTCTGTTGAGTCTTTATGTCCACTCATGACTAAAGCAACAAACTTATTTCTTACATCTGTTTTTCTAAATTTGTTGGTAAAAATTTGAACAAAATGTTTTCTGTGGCAGTTTGTATTGTATTTTTTACCGTCGTTATTTCTTTCTTACACACTCCCTCCATCTTTTCATTTTCCTCCAGGGTCTGGGTGGGATCCCCTTTGCAGCAAATGGATTCACTGTAAGACAGAGGGCAGTCAGAAACACTTTTCAAAATCGAAAAGGAAGACAAGTAAAGAAAGACTGTCCGTTAGTGTTTGTGTCTGTCCACGTGTCCCTCTTAAAGGGCTGAATTTATAGGAAGCATGTCTGAGCAGAAGAGCCTGACTCCACCTACAGTATGTGTGAATATTAAGTGGGGCTAGGTGAACAAAGCAGCAGCAGCAGCAGGGTGGGGCTTCAGAGAAGAACGAACAAAAGGACAAAAACATCATCGTCTCCAAAAAAGTTTAAGTGTACTAGAAGCTCCTACTATAAGAATTTTGTTTTTATTGAGGCGCAGCTGTAGATTTTTTTACAGAGTTTATTGCATTTTAACTGGTTCTGGAAATGTATGTTGTAAAAAATCAAACCAATTGCAACAAATATGCATACCTTTTCTGATTATCACTAGTTACCTGTGTAAAAACAGCTTAAAATGTTTTACTTATTTATTGTTTATCAAAAGCAAAAAAAAAGATGACTAAACTGCTAAATGCTGTTAATGCACATCAGATATTAATTTCATATATAAAACACAAGATTCTGAAGGTAATAGAAAAAAGAGGAAATAAATAAAAATAAATGTGCTAATTTATCTATAAATAAATGTATTTACCATATATTTATAAATAAATATATATATATATACAGTTAATAAATCATTAGATGCTGAATTTTTCTCCATTTTTACCAAATTGTCTCTTTGTTGGATGTGCCATATTGGTGTTTGAACGTTTAAATCATAATTTTGATCAACACAAACCAACCCAGAGTCTGTTAGTTTCACCGAACTTTACAAACATGTCATTTTCTGTCATGTGTGCAGCCACGTGCTCTGCAGTGGAGGTTTCCAGCTTTCCAGTGTCAACACAGTTTGGAAAGAATCGAACAGTGCAGTAAACAACTTCACCACTCAATACTAAATCACATGTAATTGTAAATGGCCTGAAGCAGTCTCTGGCTGCTACTACACCAACTCTGATTTCAAATGTTCGTCTAACTTGTGGCACATGGGTAGTTCTCAAACAGCTAATTTTTTATTTATTTATTTTTTTACAGTTGGATTTGGGTTGCTCATGTATTTATAAATTGCTGGAAGACTAGTTATTATGGTTCTAATCATACGCTTGTGGAAAATTACAATTTAAAAGATCCTGTCTTGTTCAATAAACGTGATATTTTCAGTGAAGTGTGTTAAGATGAAGAAGAACTATTAACAATCTACAGTAACTGAGTTCAGCAACCCATCTCACGGTTTAGTATAACCCACAGTGAAACTTAGACTTCTCTAAGGCAAAACAGAGAAAAATGAAACCCTTTTGAAGTTGGAAATTCCAGCTCAACTTTGAATGTTGACCCTGATGTTTTGGACATGTAACAGTCCCTGAGGGGTCACACTGTGAAATCTGAACAGTGAGGTTTTTTAGGGGTTTGCACTGTGGTCTAGAGGAATTTTCACACACAATGCACACTGTCTCTTATTAAAGCTGGTAATAAAGTATTCTACGTTAACTACAAACATTAGCCCGACTTCTTTCTTGAAAAGAAGTCAGGCTAGAAGTCAAATGTTTTTTACTAAAACATTTGAATGTCTTAAACCTTGTTTTACATTTTATCGCATGTCCACCGTCACTGTCAACGTATTTTATTAAGATTTTATGTGATAGACTAACACAAAACAACGCATAAACTTGGAAGGAAATAGATATTTTTAAAAAATGTTACCGATAAAAATCTGAAAAGTGTGGTGTGCCTTTGCATTCATCCCCCAGGAGTCAATGATTTTGTCTTTTGAGGTTTGTCTCTACCAGCTTTGCATATCTTTCTGTTCATTCTTGGTTTTGAAATTGCTCAAACTCAGTCCGATTAGAGCAGCAGCTTCTGAGAATATCAGTCCGCAAGTTGTACCACTAACTCTCGGTGGGATTGAGGTCTGGACTTTGACTGAACCATTCCTACACATGAAAAGGCTTTGATCTAAAGCCTTACATGATTCATGCTGTTCATTAAGGGTCATTGCTCATTTCAATGGTTAATTGCTTTCCAGTCTTTAGTTTTTCAACCTCTAATTTTTTACCAGTAGATGGAAACTTGCCTAATTCACATTTTCTTTTTTGTGACATTTTAAAAGTCTGCTCAAAATGTTCATTACAGTTGAATGGAAATATAACTTAACTAACACACAAGTGGATCCTTTTTACAAAATAAGTAACTTCTGAAGGCAATTAGATGCCCTGGACTTTATCTAAAGGCATCATAGTAAAGGGGACTGACATATGTGTGCCACACTTTTCAGATTTTCAGATAAGAGAAATTAAAGCAGTGTGTCATTTTCCTTCTACTCCACAATTAAGTACCTAATTGTCTTGGAATATTGCATACAATTCTATTAAAATGTCAGTGTTGTATTGTTTTAATGGAGAAAATGTGAACAAGTTCATGGGGTGTGTATACTTTAACAAGCTGTTGTTTCTCCCTTATGAGTGCCGTGAAAGAGTAGACAATATTCCAGCGCTTCGTGGTTGTTTTCTGTTAAATTGTCTTCCTGCCAGCCAGTTTTATGAAGCAATATGCTTCATATATAAGCAAAGTTGTTGTGAGTGTAGAGAAATATTCAGGAGTCATCTGAGTCTCTACTACTTATTCCTGAAACTTGAGCTGAAACTAAGAGCAAACTCTTGCCTTTTATCGTTTTCTATTCTCATCTTTACTGCTAGTGGCCCTAATGCCACTTTATACTTGAGAACTCTAAGGAATGCTGACAGACAGTGGAAGTATCATGAAGTCTATGTGGTTTGTTTGATACTGTGTTGAGTTAAGAAGCAAATTAAAATCTTAGTTCTGTTGCCATTTCTTCCCACATAAATGGATTAAACAATGTAATTATGCTCCCGTTTTATGTTAACAAGGCAGCCCAGGATAATGATGATTAAATCCAATGATTGACATAATTCCAAAGAAAATCAGAGGGTTGTATGTGTAAATAATTTTCATTCTCAAGTAAGGAATTGAGCAATTTTGGTGAATAGCTCCATTTATGAGCAACAGAAGGATTTACGCATTAAAAGAAACTCATATAGGTTTCTGCTGCTGAACCATCCCCAGTTAATATCTGAATCCAGTTAATGTTAACAGAAAATACATTGCTCTCTTTATTTACCATGTTCTCTGTTCATGTTACATTTCACTCCAAGTCTCTTTGACTCTATCCAAATCCCTACCTCAACTACCAGGATTTCCTTTTTACTTATTGTTAATTTCTTGGTTGACAGAAAGTAATTTTATCTATGAATAAGGTTTGAATAAGTTTAACCTTAGCTACAGATACTGAAATCTCACATAAAATGTGTTGTATTTACTTGTTATTTTGTGAACATCTCACAACATTTAACAACATTTCCTTTGTTTTAATGAGTCAGTTAAAAAATGAGTCAGTAAAAAAAAATTTTTTTTTTTACGACTCCAGATCAAACCAAAACATCTCTGAGCACTTGTACCGACTAATAGTTGTTTATTGAAGTCACATAATTCCTTACTCCTTCAGTCTACTTTTAGATTCCTAATAGATTATAGAAAATACCTTTAGATGATCCAAGCAAGTGTAAAATTACCCAGTGGTAGTAAAATTTGACATGTGGTTCATAAGAAACACCCCATTGCAGACAGATCTTTTTGTGTGAGTCGGGTTAAAAAGAGACCAAAATTATGAAATAACAAAATAATAAAGTGACCAGTACATGCTGTTGTACAGTAAATGCTACTTTTAGCCGCAGCAATTGTTCTGTTCAAATTTTGTTGAAAAGATCATTCTGCATCATCAGACTTCAACACTGTGATCCTAATATTTCATCAATGCCAAGTCATGTAAGAACATAAGCTTTTATAGCAGCACTTAAGATTTATTTGTCTTATGAGACTTGGTTTGGAAAAATACAATTAAATCAAAACATGTTTTTGTTTTACAACTATTCTTCCGAGCATCTGTTTTTATTAGTCACTTGGGTGCTGCTGTGATTCTGGGCCATTTTTGAGGGTGTGTCAGATTGTGGATGGACATGTTTGCTGGAGATCTCCCAGTTTATACTGGGTAAATGAGATCACTCCCACAGGCCACATTTTTCACCATTTTCTGAACTGTGTTAATAACAAAACATGATGTTGTTATGATTATTTTTCTTCAGCTCACGTCCATTCTCCAATTGATGTATATTTTTTATTACTTCAAATAACTTTTTTTTTTTTAAATTCATTAAACAGATTTATACCTTATCATATAACTATAGATTTAATCTGCACCTTTAGATGAATTAAAAAAAATATATTTGGATAATAATTCAACAGGATCAGAAATGGTATAGTGTTGGTAAAAGATTTGACAAATTTACAGAAATATTTAAATCCCAAGCATATAAACTGACCTCAACGCATAAAACTAAGAGTATGCTGATGATAATGTAACATTCAAATCATTGCAGTTTTAGAGATGTCGTCTTACAGCAGTTGTATATTATTTTGGCTTGAAAACTGACTTAGACTTGACAGTGTTCAAGTGCTTACTACGCAGAAACCTTTTGTCATTTTGTTTTTATTGAGTAATAAATAAAATAATCAGGTCCAGATGAATAATTGGATGGACAATTTGCTTAGGTAGCCAACTTACAGTCAGCTGCCTTATAGGAGACATGCTGACTGGAATTGGAGTGTCTTTTGCAACTCAAAACATTTACAAAGAGACAAATTTATCTGCTTTGTAAGTAAGAAAAGAGTGAAAAAAGTCTTCTTTTTGTCAGTTTTCTATCAGTGGACAGCAACATGCTGGGGAAGAGGTGTTGCTGTCTTACAATACACTTACATTTTTGACCAGCTAATACCAACTAATCTGAATTTGTCAATAAGAAATGCAAACGAATGTATAACAATAGCATGAAAATGATTTTTTTTTCTTGATGTTTGTACCATTTTGATGATCTCGTCTGATGCCTTTGTTGGTTTAATTGTCTTTTTAAATTTAGTCTTATGTTTTCTACTCCTTAATAAGATTTTAGCACCACTAAGAGGTTATGTGTTTTTTAATAAATTTAATGTATGCACTTATTCAAGCAGCAAACTACAGCTAGTCTTTTTTAGCCTATTCTGGTCGTGAATGCCAATTAAAAGCGTAAACAGAAGTCAAAACCAGACATTTATTGGCTGTCTGGAAATGAGCTGCTCCATGCCTGGTGAATCATATCGATTTTACAAGCCTTGAATTTATTATGTGTGCACTGCCACTTCTTCTTCCCCCTTGTGGTTAAACATGTTTTGATACACGTTTGTGCTAAATTGTGGTCTTCCTGAATCAAATTCAAACATAATTAATCAATTACAGAATAATCGCTAAAGCCCAGACCTATTCATCTTGTCTTGAGCAAATCAACTGACTGAAACCTTTGTCAGCTCTTCAGCAGCCAATCCTTGCTGGCTGACTCAGCAGTTCTCCGAAATGCCTCCCCCCAGTTGGAAGACACTTGGATATGCCAGTACAGCCTGCAGTAATGCTCTGGGACGCCACAATCCCAGCCTCAAGTCCATCAGTATCGATCTGGACCCATCTTCCCATCAAGTGGCCAACACAGCCGTGGTCTGTCTGTCCTTTTATCTTATTTCTGGGACATTAGTGCTGTTAGCCACAAAGTCCACAAGACTTTGTGGATGGCTGTGGGTTGATGTGGATGTTTCTCTAAACATGTGTGGAGAATTCAGTGGTGACAGTAAGAAATCCCTCAGTTCTTCATTTGTCGCACATTAAAAAGTTCATTTCACTGCTCCACCTACTTTGATATGTTACATTAGTCACATGGTGTAAGATTTGCTTGACAGAGACTCAATGGAGAATCTAAAGGTGAATGAAAGGTGAATTATGTCAGCAGGTACAGACAAGCTTTACATGCATTGTCTTTATTTCACCTCAGTCATTCCTGTTTGAGCTTGTATATCGGCGTTTCATCGATACAGGCGGAAGAATGTGGAGGTGAAACCAGAAAAATAATAAATCGTTACAACATTTCTACCAGCACCAATCTCAATGATAGTGTTTTTGGATTATTTCTTCAACTCTGACAGAATTTCTCAAAGTTATCCATTGCTTAACAGGGCATGTAATTTCATATTAGTTTGTAGCCGAACAAAAAGGTTGAATCCCAGTTCACCAGGCCTTTTCTGTGTGGAGCCTGCATGTTCTTGCCTGTGTGGGTTTTGTTGGATTTTCACATTTTCAATCAAAAAACCTCCATTCTATTGAAGACCTTAAATATCAGGGTGCATGGTTTTGAATCTGTGTTGGAGACTCTTCCACAGTAGAAGTTCATGTTCTACCGTGCAGCATGGGCATTGACAGAGGACGCACTTTCTTTGTGCCAAGTTTGTACTACGCAATAATTATTGGAAGGCATGTTTATCTTTCTATTGCAGTGTTGCTAGTTTCAGTCACAAAAGCATTGATTTGCATAAAAGCCTGTTCATATTCTGCTAGAACAGAACAAATTGTTTGTTCACCTGTGGTGGCTATTAATGACACATTTCTTCATTAATAGTTTTTTTCTTCATGAGAAACTTACAGATATATTATTTATGCATAAAACCTGTAAGTAATGAGCTGACGTTATGTATCTTTCTGTGGCTCTGCCTTTTGAATCAGCTGCTGCTGGTTTATATGATGAATGTGCCAGAGAGGTCTGAATTCAACCACATGGGGGCGCTGAAAATCATCAAATCAGAGGTCAACCGAGGAAAACAACAAATCCAGAGACGGGGATTAGCTTTTTGTTTTCTCTATTTTCTGAATACACGCGAGTAAACTTGCATAGTAGTTTGAAAGAGATGGATGCATAACAATTTCCTAGTGTTTACTTTGGTTTATACGTTGTCTATGTTTATATTGTATTGTATTTGTTTTGAAGAATTGAAACTAGATAAAAAAAATGCCTGTGTGTAAGATGTTCTTAATGGGATTTTAAAGTGCAGGTTTGCTACATTTCAGATATATTTTATGGTCACTTTTTCAGATTGCTGAGCATAGCAGTGTTTGTTGTTGTTTTTTGTCAGAAGTAGTATGTTTTTTTCAGTATGTATTTGATTATATTTCTTTGTATTTTTGGGCAAAATATGTTAATAATTGAGGTTAATGTAAAAAGAATTTGGATCACACAGTGCTGTGTCTTCTTAGGCCCAAAATTAAGATAAATATAGATTAACACCAGAGATGACAAACATGAAATGCCAGCTTTTGGAGCTGCAATGATTTGAACAATAAACATAGTCAATATGCAGTCTTTTCTTGTTTTTCTAAAGCTAAATGCATTTTTGCTAATGTACCGATGCAGGTGATCTGTCTACAGAGAGAGGAGCTGAACAGAGACACAGTGTACCCAATGCACCCCAGCAGCATCAATGGAGTCGAGGACATGTCCACACTAGCAGAGCTGCATGAAGCTGCCATCATGCACAACCTCTTTCTGCGCTACCAGAAAGACAACATCTATGTGAGTTTCAACCAGTGAGCCCACTTGTGTTTTTACATCTGTAAATCAGGAGGGAAGACATGTATGTGGACTTGAGTCGGGATAAAATGTGCTGGTGGAAGAAGGAGGCCATCTAACTCTGTAAATTCATTCAACATGAAAAACTGAATTGCACCGATGGAAAGTTACTGCACAAACTCGCTTAATGGACATAAATCACAATTTTTCGGATCTTTACTCTTCAGCTTTGATCAGACTTGTAGCTCAAAGTAGTTATATAAAATCTCTGGAATGAAATTATGTCACTGGATATTTATAGCTGAATTCCTTGTCTTATCTTATCTGCTCCAAATGTCAGGACTGATTTTATAGCCAAACTCTGAGGCTCTGCAGAAACCCTGCAGTGTTTATTAAAAATAATCACATGGTGCATTTTCATTTTTTTGTTGTTTGGAAATCCTATCTTCTAATCTCATCTCAGAGCATCTACCCAGTATGTCCTGCAGAATGTCAGCATTGTGGCATGATGACCCAGAAACACACTTTGAAGAGGCACTTTCCCCAAAGCGCATTAGAAGAGCAGGACCAGTGGATCCTAAAATATTAGCAGCCTAACAAACTAGGCCGCATTGGGTAGCTGAAAAGTCTCACTGACTTTGGAAGTTGTATCAGAGGAAGTGTTATCTGCAGAGCTAATGGAGCAAGTTAATGGTACTGAAGCACAAGTGTTGACCAAGTACTAGGAGCTGCAAAATTTCCAAATGCTGAGCATTTTCTCTTACACTATAAGTATTTTGTTGTATTTCTGTAATTAATTTCTTTCTGCTTTCTCCTTTCACCTTCCTGTAGACCAACATAGGTTCGATTTTGGCAGCAGTAAATCCTTACCAACAGATAGCAGGTTTGTACGACTCCACTGCGGTCGACTTGTACAGCAAGCACCAGATGGGGGAGCTGCCTCCTCACATCTTTGCTGTGGCCAACGAGTGCTACCGCTGCCTGTGGAAGAGACACGACAGTCAGTGTGTTCTCATCAGGTCAGTGAGGACAGTGAAATAAGCAACTCATTTGGAGGGCTTTCCATCAAGGCGATGTGTGTGATGAGAAAGATTATGAGTCAAAAACATGTTCTGTCCTCTTATCTTCAGCGGAGAGAGCGGTGCTGGGAAAACAGAGAGCACCAAGCTGCTGCTGAAGTTCCTCTCAGTGATGAGTCAGAACTCGTCTGGTACTCCTCTGTCGGAGCGGACCACCCGGGTGGAGCAGGCACTCGTCCAGAGCAGGTACTGAAGAAACAAATCCCCCTCCACCCCCCAGCCCGAAATCTTTGAACTGATATGCACAAATTCATCCTTTAGACCACAACACAAGAGTCTTTAAAGCTATTAGTGATTAGAATGAACAATGCATTTCAAGTTGCTTGCATTTTTGTAACTGTAACTTTATAGCAAAAAGTTACAAATAGCTACTTTTCTTACCCTATTTAAAAAAAAAAAAAAATTCTTTGTGTAGCTTCACTTGCTAATATGTTTAGTCCATCTAATTCCTTGTCATAAAAATACAAATTTTCTATGAGATTTTCTTATAAATCTACTTTTGTTGGATTTAATTCAGCCTTAAAAGTTTTTTAAATATGATGCCACTACGAGCATGATTTGATTCTTCATCCTTGGAAAGGGATCTCATCACAATTATTAAGCAATTACTTCTAAATTAGATGATTGATGGGTTTTAAAATACTGTGGCTCAGTCCAGTTCTTTATTAGAGTCCTGACTCCAGTTTGAATCATTAAATACTAAACATGAGTCAAGACAGACCTTTAGGAACCCCTTTGAATAAGAAAATTACTGTTTTTTTAGTGAAAGATCTTTACACTAGTTCCACATTCACCTATCCGTATTTACAAACTCACACCTTTACACACAGATTAGGAGGCAACTTGGGGTTTAAATGTTTTGCACAGGTTCACATTGACGGGTGACACTTAGATAAAATACATGTTCTTGACATCACAGATAAATAGATTGAATGACTTCATCAGAAAGCTACATTGAAACTAGATTTAGATACATATTGGCAACTACGTCTAGTCAAAGTCTTCGATCCTGAGGAGTCCATCCTATTAGTGAAAATGCACAGCAATGTTTTATCTGCATTATTCTATGTTTTTCTGTCTGTAGCCCCATCATGGAAGCCTTTGGGAATGCAAAGACCGTTTACAACAACAACTCCAGTCGCTTCGGAAAGTTCATACAGCTCCACTTTTCACAGAACGGGAACATTCAGGGAGGCTGCATCATTGACTGTATCCTTAAAAACATGATTAATACATTCTGAAAGGTTTTCTCTATTTATGCAAATCTTGATAGATTCATTAGATTTTATTCCCCTTGACTTCCAATCACCAGATTTACTTGAAAAGGTGAGGTTTCAGTGTGTAAAAGTATTTAGGCACGCCCCTTTTTTTTACTTCTGTATTATCACAAGCATTAATTTGAATAATTGAAACAAATGAACCTGCATGCTAGTCATGTTTTCTTTGTTAGAACCGCGTGGTCCGGCAAAATCCAGGTGAGAGAAATTACCACATCTTCTACGCCCTGCTGGCAGGAGCAGACAGAGACCACAGAGGTAGGTTCCTACTGAATGTAAGTCTAGACAACATCTGAACAACTCTAACTATTCTTCACACTTTTAAAAAGTCTTGGAAAGGTTTTAAAGCTAATGTTTCATTTTATATGCATGTTGTGTTTGCACACTTGTGTTGCAGACATGTATCTTTTGTCTGAAGGTCCAGAGTCGTATCACTACCTGAGCCAAGCAGGCTGTGTTCAAGACAGCAGTCTGGATGACAAGCAGCTCTTTAACAGTGTGATGGTGAGTTGTTCACAGCAATTCTTTATTCCACCCCCAGGGGACGCCATATACCTTGCTGTTAAATAGAAACTCTAACATGCAAGAAAACCTGCAAGTACTTCCAGAGTATATGGGTGATTATTCATCAGTATTTCAAAATACAGCCAAAATTAAGTGCTATAATTCTTCTGAGGAAATGACAAGTTTAGAAGATGTTTTGACAGAGGTACTGTGCTTGAAGAATCTGAGCTGTAACATGATACATTATTTTACAGGAGGCTCTTAAGGTGATGGAATTCAGTGAGGAGGAGATCAGAGACGTGTTCAAGTTGCTGTCTGCTGTCCTCCAGATGGGAAACATTGAATTCATGACTGCCGGCGGAGCTCAGATCACGTCAAACGGAGGTGGAGAATACCACAGAGGCAGCAATATATAAACACATTTACTACACTGTTCTATGCATTATAATATTTATATATCATTATAAAAATTTAAAGGTGTCATATATTGAACCTACAGAAGTATAACTCTGAGTTAACAGATATTGCTACTCTTTCCTTTTAAATAGCTTCTTACATCTCTGTGTATCCTCCTTTGACTTATTTTTAAGCATTTCACAGACACTAAAACTAACTTTGAACCTTCTTCCTGCAGTGACAACATCCACACTGCAAGGTGTTGTGGTCAGAATGACTTAATATCTATTAGACATGGTGAGACTACAGATCTGGTTACTGGTCCAGATCAGACTGAAAATAATCTTATTTTGATCACCAGCTTATTTTTAGGTGATTTCTTCTTATAAAAAAGAAATAATAGGCTTTGTTATAAAAGTTAAGCATCTATCCCTTTGATAGCACTTCTGTAAAGCTGTTACAGAAGTGCTATCTGGTTTGGTTTAGTTTGCAAACCAAAATACCAATAAATAAAATGCTGATCACTCTTTTTGTCTGATACTGATCAGAGTCATTTAAGATAGGCGTTTGTTAATACAAATGACTAATTTGAAACTATTTGCAATGAAGATAATATAGACTTTCGTATGTCTGTGTTTGAAAACTCAGTAGCTTTAATTCACTACATGTTTGTTTTGAAATGACAGATATTTTGTCATATTAGAAAGTTCAGGATAGCCTTATGATTCTGGCCAAACATGCTACTAAAGGCTAATATTTTGGTAATAAATCACTTAAAATGTGTATAACTTTATTTCTAAACATGTGTCTGACTCTACACAAAATATTATTTTTTTTCTATATGTGAAAACTGCTATGATATTTTCTGGGTATTACAGGGCTGCCTAAGAATTAGACAAGCATAGGAACTTCAGCATATTGGCTAGAAAACACAGTATAATTTTTTAAAAGCTACAATTCTTAGTTATACCACAAATATTGTGACAATCTCATCTTATTTAGTTGAACTGTACAGTGAACTGTCTTGTATCATGAACTGAGTGCATTCCTACCTGTCAAGTCTTGCAAGCTGTACACAAAAACATATGTTGTGATTGCCTTATAAAAAGATCTTATATCTGGCGCTAGCACTGATAATGGTGGTAACATAAACTGCAGGTACCGGGAGTTGACTTTAGACAAATACTCAATGAAAAGGCCTTGACAGGAACACAAGTACTACATCGAGACATCCCAAAATGATAAATAATACATTTTTCAAAATTTAAATCTAAAAAAAACCAATCTGTGGAAATACAGACAAATAATTTCATACTTTTCCTACATACATGAGTGTGTTTAGGAAACCTATAGTAATGTTGAAGCACTCAACCAGTCTTTCCCTGAGTTTGATTGACTTTGCACAGGCAGACAAAGCCCTGAACAGGCTGTAACACGATCTCAGGGCTGCTTTGTTCGCTGCGTCTGACCTCTTTTCTGAGGAACCTGTAAACTACAGCGGTGCCCTGGCTGCAGAGTAGAGTTTCCTCTGAACTGTGTGGGATCGTGATCCATAACTGTTGTTTAACATCAATGTGCGTGAACCGCCTGTGTTCTGCATTACTTATACATTCAACACAATGTACATCTGTGTGTGTTTCAGTGGTCAGTAATGTCAGCGAGCTGCTCGGTCTGGACTCCTTCCAGCTGTCAGAGGTGTTAACCCAACGCTCCATGATCCTGAGAGGAGAGGAGATCTGCTCCCCCCTAACCGTGGAGCAGGTAAAGACACGGCTAATCCGCCATCCGTTAAACGTCCCTTTAAGGTTGACTTCATCATCGTCCTGCTGGGTGTCTACTTTCAGGATGGGATGGTAGTTAATTTGCGTATTTGTCTTCCCTCTACTCACTCCCGACAATCAAACAGTAGCACACTGAGTCTTAGTCTGCTGCCCTCTGCACCACATGCCTCTCCAGATCCCTTGCGTGACTCTCAGCCATTTCCTGCTTTTTGTCTGCCAGATTCCCGGCACAATAAAGCCATCGTGATAATGATCTCAGTCAAAAAGCACAATAGACCCAAAAGCTGAGGAGGGGTGAAGTGAGAGCCCTCTCCTCTGGAGGCAGTGCAACCAGGCACTGAAAAGCTGGCACTATAATTCACCCACGTCTCTCTGACGCTTTGAATTTCCACGCTGTCGCCTGTAATTAATGCAAACGTATCTCGAGTCATCAATTGCGAGTGATATCACTTTCACCGTATGTCAAAAGAACATTTTGGCCCATGACACTGCCCACGTTTCTTTTATATTTTGGCCAGAGCCGAGCGTCCTCGGCCTACTCACGCTCATAAATGTCAGTAAATATGCAGCACAGACCTTTGCTATTATCACAGAGACACGAAAGCCACAAGACAGCTTTTCATGAGCAGACAAAGAGCTGGTAGTGTCGCCCTGCCGCTGGCCGTTGTGCTCTTTGTGCCTGGCCTTTGAAGCTACTTGTCTCCTAAAAGACCTCATTATTCTAGTCCTGGAGTCTTACAAGAAGGACTTCTTCTCACAACGGCCAGAGGTCATTCCCCTCCCCCAGTTTTCAGTCCCCACCATCATGCACAAACAGCCATTCTTCTCACCCCTGTGACGGAGATCTTGGAGCCACCAGGGCCCTCTTTATACCCATAAGCAGCAAAAAGCTTGATGGATTACTCAGACGTCCTGGGGCATTGTGGTTCCATATACAGTACACACCACCACTGTTTTGTTTTTATTTTCTGTTCCAGCACAATACCTGAGCAGGAACTATAAGCGGGAAGGTCAAGGTTTTTGTTTGTGCATGGATGGAGTATGGCTGAGAGGTTCAAAGAACCTGGGGATAATCAGATTTTGGACTGTTGGGTTTAATCTAATTTGGGGGTTGTTTTGTTTTTGTCTACTTTTTACATTTTACAATGTTCTCATGCAGTTCATATTGTGGTTAGGAAAAAGAGAACCGAAATGGTAGAGGCCTGGCATGGAAAATATGAAAACTTTTTGGGAGAATTGCTTGCCAGTGTGCTACCAAGTTCTTGTGTTGCTTTAGAGTGCAAAGAGCATTTCTACCCCTATTACAATTTCATATTTTGCAACATCATGACTATTATCTATTTTATTTGGAATCTGGGTGAAAGTTTAATGTGAAGTAGTGTATAAATGTGATATGGAAGGAAAACTATATGTGGCTGTCACATTCCACTACAAAAACAAACCGGAAAAATGTTGCTTGCATTTTGTATTCAGCCCTCATTACTCTGCTTCTCCTAAATAAAACTCACCTAAGCCATTTATCTTCAGATGATTCATGATTAGAAAAGTCCTGCTTTGTGTAATCTAATCTCAGCTCAAATCCAGCTACTCTGTGAAGGCCTCAAACCTCTGTTCGGAGGCAGAAAGTTCAGTGTTAAAGGATTAAAGTTGCGAAGGAGTTTAACTTTTGTTAGAGAAGCAGTTAAAAAGAACTGAAGGAAATCATGAAAGCTTACTAATGAATTTCTCTGAATATCTTAGTTATTTTTTGAATAGTAGAACATACCTGCTGCGTGTCACTTCTTAGACATGTAGGCAATAAACAGTTTCTGTTGTGACAACAGACATCAGACAAACCCTGCCACAACGCCCCTTTGTCTCCAAACCTCTGTTTGCTCTATGGCCACAGCACAGAGGCCTCACACATCATCAGTTTAACAAATCACTGTTTTAATCTACTCCACCACCATCTGACAGAACTAATTAAACATCTTCGTGTTGATTTTCATCTTGTTTTGCGACGCTGTCTACAAAGTCTTCTCTTTCCTGTGAAAAATGCATTGTGTGGCATTCTTTGTATCTGTTATCGCTTTGTGTTATCATCTACAGGCGGTGGACTCGCGGGACTCTGTCGCCATGGCTCTTTATTCTCAGTGTTTCTCCTGGATCATAATGAGGATCAACCAGAAGATCAAAGGGAAAGACAACTTCAAATCCATCGGCATCCTAGACATCTTTGGCTTTGAGAACTTTGAGGTGAGGTGAAGTCCCCTGAGGTTTATTAAAGAACATTGATGAACAAACAGCTGAACGAAAACCAGACAAGTCAGGAAGAAGGTGTTGGAGAAGTTTGATGCAGGGTTAGATTAAACAACAAGATGACTATCCTGAAATCTTACCTTAATGGAAGAGTAACATTAGGAAAGCCATTTTTTAAAGAACATCATAAGAAATTCTGCTTCCAATTTCCAAGAAGTCAAACATGTGAAAGCGGTCAGATGTCTGTAAAATTGCCAGTAAAATTACCATTGTCTTTTTTCATTCTATGAACTACTGACAACATGTCTCTGAAATTCCAAGCAAAAATTCCAAGCAAAAATTTTGCAGAAAATGACAAATGGTGAAAATAGCGAAAAAGATGCAGTGCTTTCAGACTTCAAACAAGTTCATATTCTTTTATAAACAACAATACTAATGTTTTAATTCAGGAAGAGTTCAGAAATCAATATTTGGCACAGTCAAAGTCCACATTAGGGCGAACTTTCAGATGTTTGACCAGAGCGTTTTTGTGGCAAGACTTGAAAAGTAATGTTAAGAAACACTGAATTGCTTTTGTAAGTAAGAATGGACACAGATTTTAATCTTTTAACATCAGAGGGTTTTTGTTTAAAAAAAAAAAAAAAGAAATGTAATACTTCTTCTCCCTTTTATACCTGCAGTTGGTCTGTCAACATAAAATCACAATAAAATACATTAAGGTTTTGGTTGTAATGTTTAGGTTTAATTTGAGTCTGAACTGATTTGCTTTAAATGAGACTCTTCTGACCGGCAGGTGAACCGATTCGAGCAGTTTAACATCAACTATGCCAACGAGAAACTCCAGGAGTATTTCAACAAGCACATCTTCTCGCTGGAGCAGCTGGAGTACAACAGGTCAAAACATAGCACACGGATACAGATCATTTGAACATAAAACAAGAGCCGTTAGTTAAACTGAAGGTGGGTCTCATCAGGGTGAACAACCAGGCTTTTGGAACAGACTCAGTTTCTTCCTCAGCCAGTTGTTTTCTAGTATAAAAGACCAGCAGCCTTGACATGGCTCATTTCACCACATGTGATGCTGGATAACACAGCCTTTATGTCCTTTTGCTTTTGTATTTGTGTATATATACATGGTGTGTGGGTGTGTGTGTGTGTGTGTGTGTGTTTTCTGACAGGGAGGGGATCCAGTGGGAAGCCATAGACTGGATGGATAATGCCGAGTGTCTGGATCTCATAGAGAAGGTAAAGCAGTTTGAACGTGAGAGAGCACAGTCACCGTGGGGACCGACCGCTAACCGCCCGCCATGGCGGTGCGGGCCGACCCAGACGCCACTCTGTGCTTACATACACTGACTCCCTTCTCCCAGTCTATCATTATGGAGTCTCAGTTTGCATGTTGTTTTTAAAGTAATACATACCAGTCGGTGGTTGGAGGTAGGGTTGATGTAAAACACGACAACAATTGTTATTTTACCACCAGAGATAGAAATTATGCTGAAACTGAGTGTTTGCAAAGGCTGGGAACAATGTAGCTATTTTATTTCTGCGCATTCCTCAGATTTGTGTTGCTTCATTTATATTATTTCTGTGGCATTAGTGCGATTTTGTGCATATAAAAATATAAATCAAACCATTGAAGAAGAAAAAGAACAGTTTCCTTCTGGTATTGCTGTAATGTAAGTTGCCAGATGCTAGGATTACAACTAGTTTGATCATGACTGTCTTTCTTATGTCTGTGTCTACTTTAGAAACTGGGCATGTTGGCTCTTATCAACGAGGAGAGCCGCTTCCCCAAAGGCACGGACTACACCCTTCTGGAGAAACTGCACAGCCGCCATGCAGTAAGTCCACGCAGTTAAGATCAGAGTTTATCTCTGAACTCAAACAGCCGAAGAGCAAAACGATCCACCCGGTTCTGTCCACGGAAGCTGAAGGGAGTTCATTTGGCGTCCTGAAGGGATTAAACCTCCATCCTGGCCGGTGATTCGCCTCCTGAGCTGAAAAGTCTTTGTTGCACCTTGTGTAAACCCCTCCCTAAGTGCTTTTACACACAACAATGCTGAAATCTGATCAGCCATTCTCCAGCTCTGATGAGTTTTGTGTGCAGGGAGAGAAAAGGCCTTTCTCAGAACATTTTTGTGACTAAATGGAAAGAACTGTAAAGACTCAGCCCTGTGTCGTGTTTTAATTTTGTTAGACTTTTTTAAATGTCCTCTCACTCAAGAAGAAAAACATTTAAAATGCGAGATTACTGTATAGTACAATCCTGGTCACAGGTTTAAACACATAACAGGGATGAACTTAATTTATTTTGGGGCTTTATTGATTCATTTTAAAATGTCATTTTCAGGGTAGAGTAATAACACAACATACAACTTCAGCCATTTTTTAAAATCAAGAATTTTATGAATAACTTTGAATTTATTGTATGTTCACACAATGACCCATGTTTTTAAGTTTGTAGCACATTTTATAGCCCTCAACAAGGACCTGAGATAATTGTGGCTAGATAGGTTTTATGGTCAGAGAAGAAGAAAGACTGGGTCTGTTTTATAATAGTGGCAATAAGAATATTTAGAGGAGTCTATGTAAACTTCTGACCAGCACTTTAAATCAGCCATCCATGTTTAACTGCTGTAAACTTAAAGAAATCCAAAACCTACAAAAAAAATGAACAAACTTTGTATAAGACAACAAAACGGACATTTGAGAAATCATGCTATGATGGGAAAGATTTCACTCTAAAACGTTATAAAAAAAATAGTTAATAGAAAACACAGTGAAACAGTTGTGTTGGCTGCATCCCCCTGGGTCATTAAAATGTCTGCTGAACTCTTGGAGAACCCAAGAGTTTTGTCTCTCCTAATCAGCTTGTTAGACAGACACAGACTTAATGCCTAAAAGAAATCTGTGGTCTTCCTGTCTTTTCTTCCCAGACTAACCCGTACTATGTGAAGCCCAGAGTGACTGACCACCAGTTTGGCATCAAGCACTATGCAGGAGAGGTGATTAACAACTCTTGCACGAACACACAAAGACACACATCACTGTCTTTTTCTTTGTGGATTCAACGTTTAGTGGAAGTGAGGTAATTGCTGGATGAACAGGACCTGTTTCCTTGCCAAAATCTTCTCCAGGATGTCGGTGTCTCACTCCTCCGCTGTCTATTTTTTTTTATTTTTTTTTTTTCCTGATTCAGGATAAAAACTTTCACTGTCATCATCTTCTTCCTCAGCTGGCATTAAAACAGGCAATGCGCCTGGTGAAAGTGAAGAAAGGAGGATTAGGAGGAGAATGATCAGGAACAAAAGGGAGCAAATGCAGATATTAGATAGGATTGTTCTTTTTAACGACTGGCTTTATGATTCCTGCCTCAGATAGCATCTCTTCAGCGCAAAACGATCAGAAGCCAAGCATGGATAGGCTTAGTTATGACCAGGTTCAGATACAAAAGGCCAGGCCGGGCTCTTGTTTACAGTGTTTTTATCAAGACACAGGCAAAAATGTAAACATATTTTATTGGGATGTTATGTGATATTTGCATCATCGTAAGAAAAATTACACATGGAACGTTTGGTCTACATCTGAATTCAAGCAACTTAATTCTGATAGCCTTAAATACCATCCAGGGAAACCAATTAGCTGTAAAAATGATCTTATTTCTAAAAAGTCTAGTCAATGGAGGAGCTTAAGAGATCCACATTTTATGCACCAAATGTATCAAATGATAATTATTAACTATAACTTCACATATCTGGCTTTTTTGGCAAAAAATAAAGAAGAAAAGCATTAAAAGAAAACAATAGGATGTCTTGTTTTCAGTTTACCTCTACTGCAGCTGCTCAACAAACATATGTATGAAGGTGCTCTGGTCAGATAAGATCAGAGCACCTTCATTGGCCAACATGCAAAACGTTTTGTTTGCCAGAGAACTAACACCTGCACATCACCCAGAACAGATCATCCACAAAATAAAACTGTAAGTTTGCTTTTGCTCAGCAGCAAAAGATGATTAGAACTGACGCAGAGATGGATAGAAATAGGCAAATAGGCAAACCTGGGAGAAAACATATTAGATGTTGCAAGAGACTAATGTTTAGGTTGACCTTTCACCAGGACAGCGATGCTTTAAACATGCAGCCAAAGCAACAGTAGGGTGGTTAGATCAAAACATTAGATGTCATAAGATGGTCCAGTTAAAGTCTAACCATGAACTTTTTTTCAGAGATGCTCTCCATGCAATTCCACTGAACTTTTTGCAGAATGAGTAAAAGTTGCAGTTTCTCTATATGCAAAACTGGTAGAGACCTACACCAGTTGACACTCAAGTATAATTTTTATAATTTTTGTTGAGCAAGTAAAAAAAATTACCATAATGTTTATGATTGCAATGTGGCAGAATTTGAACAAATACAAGCAGTGTTAATGCTTTAGTAAAACACCAAAACTGCATCTTTGAAAATACATTCCTGCAAATAAACATTTAAATGTATTCTTGTAAAGGATCCAGTAGTTACTGCAGCCATGGTCGTTTCACTAAATTGTGCTTTACTTTCAGTGAACTGGTTTCGTAGCAAAATTCTGATTTCGTGCCAGAGAACATATTGGAACCGACACAAAACATCAATCTATTAGTGTTTTCCTTTTAAACAGCAGTGTATATGAAATAAATTAGTGCTTCTGTGATTTATGTGTACACGTTTCATCATGTTTGGATCTGCTAGACCCTCCAGGCATGCAAATGTGCTTCCCTCCCCCCCAAAGAAAACTAACATGAAGAGAAATGAGGCATGTATTATATGCAAATAACCCACATTTTTTGCATATAATATGAGACTTGCACCTTTATTTTTAGTAAACAAAACAGAGTATCTAGAGAGCTCATACCAATTGTGTTGGTGTGGAGAACGGTGAGTGTAGGAACGTCTTGATGAAAGCTAAAATGACTCAAACTGACGAGTTGCATAGGCCTTGAGGTGAATCACAACCACTGTAAAATATACATGCTAAACTGAGGTTACATGTGAATCCTCTTCTAAAAAAATAGATGTATTTTATGCATGTTTATGACGACAGTAGAAAAACTCTAACCTCTCAGTGTTTTAGTTATTGGTCAGAAAAGGTGATTCTGCATGAAAGCAGTTATCACAATGTGTGTGAGAGTTGCCCTGAATGTTATGCAAACTCTATACAAGCTCCCTCCACATTGTGATGCAAAGTAGTTTTATTATTATAATTTTAAAAGATTTATGGATTTTTGTATATTCTGCTTAGTTACTGACTTCATAATTTTCTGTTGCAAAATTTGTCTGAACCAGGACAAATCTGGTGTTTATCAATTGCAAATTTATTATCATTATTATATTTTTAAGTTGCTTCTGTAATTATTCCTACCATCTTTTGTTATTTCATTGTGTAGGTGCTGTATGATGTGCGGGGAATCTTGGAGAAGAATAGAGACACCTTCAGAGATGACATTTTGTTCATTCTCAAAGACAGCAGGTGAGCACATGTCCTCTTTTGTATCCTGTACACTGGCACACCAATACAATCAGCTGGCGTGAATGAGTTTCTTTGACCACCGGTCTGCTGTGTCTTCAGGCTCGACTTCATCTATGACCTCTTTGAACGCGTTGGCAGCAGAAGTGGAGACGAGACTCTGAAGATGGGGACAGCTCGTCGGAAACCCACCGTCAGCTCTCAGTTCAGGGTGAGACAGTTGGATAAGGCACTGGATAACATTTGTTTTCCTTTTTTTGTATCTGTGGTATTTTCTAAGCACATTGACAAGAAACATGTCGTAATGACGCACCAAGAATTTGGGTGGTGACTGGGACTAATTCATGTTCATTTTGACTGGACCCAACCAGAGATCCGCTGAACAGAAACAAAACTTAAATTATAATTTTGGACTCAGAGGGGAAGGATCCAGAGTCAGCACGCAGCTTCAGTAATTACAGCTAGAAACTAGTGACCAGGTCCGAAATCCACATGCAGTGATGGATTCAGACCCGAAGCTTCAAAGACAGTTACAAAGTCAATCTTCTATATTCTACTAGAAGAACATTTTTGTTATTAAAGGACTATTGTCACAGCAAGACCTAGAGAAACTCATCCAAGCATTTATCTTTAGTTGCATCGATTACTGCAACAGTGTCTTCACAGCTCTGCCGAAAAAATTAGACAGCTACAGCTGGACAAAACGCTGCTGCTCTTGTTTTCACTAAAACTATGAGGATAAAGCACATCAACCCTGTTCTAAAGTCCTTACACTGGCTGCCTGTAGCTCACAGCAAAAACTTTAAAGAACTGTTGTTATTAAATCAACTTTCCAAACCACTATGGTCTTCTGGTTCTGGTCTGCTCTGCATCCCAAGAACTAGAAGCAAAAATGGAAAAACAGCATTCAGCTTCTATGTATCACAAATCTGGAACAAAAGTCCAGAAAACTGCAAAACAGCCGAAATCAAGGTTTAAAATCCACATGTTTAGAGTGGCCTTTGGTTTGCAGTCACTGGAAAATTGATCAACATATTTGATGTGTATTTGCTTGATTATTTTGATGATGGCATTTGACAAAATGCCATCATCAAAAATGACTAAATGTAATGTTTATTGCTTGTTTCTTCATTGATGACTGTATGATGTTTTTATGAGGTAAAGCACTTTGAACTGCCTTGTCGCTGAAATGTGCTATACAAATAAACTCGACTTGACTTGACCAGAACACCCTAACCACAACAATCTTTGATGCGGAAGTTGTTGCTGAGTGAAAAAGACTTCCACTGGGCTGTTTAAAGACAAAGTCATAGCATGCCCAAATAAAAAATTAAAAACAAAGCTGTAAATACTATGTGAGCATTTCAGTTTATTCTGGCTGCTACATTTCACTCCACAACCATTCCATACTTCTGTAGTTTTTTTTTTTTGTTTGTTTTTTTTTACTTTTGAATGATTCATTTTTCAAAAATATGTACCCATTTTGGCAATGTTTCTTTGAAATTACTTTTTCAGATGTTTCTGTGTATAGCTTATTCGGCAAAAGGAGAAAATTATCCTTTCAAAAAAGCTTTTTGTAAAACTTATTTAATGGATATGAAAAAGCAGGCAAATGCTGTTCCACAATATAAGCTAGAAAACACGTTTGTAATTCTGTAATTTAGGGCTTTTACAGAAAAATTTTACTCAGTTAAAATTTTTACTGGCATGTCAAGACATGAAATGGGCCAGAAATTTCTGATGGTCACATCTCTTCTTTATTATAGTACAATAAAGAGAAGTAAAACACACAGAGGGGGAGGAAAAGGGTATCTATTTAGTATCAACTGAGGATGATGGATGATGAATTGGAGGGAAAACTGGAGCTGTAAGCTGTTGATGTGTGGAGGAGGGGATGCTACAGAGGACTCAGTTTAAACATGCCCTAACTACAGCGAGGATTTGACAGGTCGCCCTGGCATACAGGTCCAAAAATCCAAGGGATTAAGGTTGACGGCTGGGCAGAGAGGGGCCAACCAGAGGCCAGTCACACTCAGCTGCTGGAGACCCACTGTCTGCCATACTGAGAAAAGTCTGGGTGGTTCAAGGCCCCTCAGAGTGTGTATTTGTCCATGTGTCTCTCATAAAAAAGTTAATTTAGATATGCATAAGTGAAATAAAAATGTTTTTATTTTTTTATTTCTTGCATATACTTAGATTTCTATATCCTTTACATTAAAATAGCAGGAACAAAGAAACAGGTTGAAGGAAACAGATGCAACAGACTGAAACTTCGAGGGATAAATATACTGGTTTTCGAGAAGCTGTCAGTACTTCTTTTAAAACTGACTCCCATGAAGGCAGTACATTTAAGGTTTTACTGTACTTTTAATTTGAATAAATTGGCAAAACAGTTTAATAATTCCCAGGTGGTTTGTAACTAAAATTGTGTGTAGAATATAGAAAAAGAAGAAACATTTCAACTTTACCCTGAGGTTTTTTTTTATTTTATTGACCTCAAAGTACAAGTTACATTAGAAAAGATGTTTTGTTCTTCACTGTCTTTGTGCTGATGTCTTTCAGGACTCTCTCCATTCCCTGATGGCCACATTGAGTGCCTCTAATCCTTTTTTTGTACGCTGCATCAAACCAAACATGGACAAGGTAAGTCATGCAAATTTCGTTGGACGGGGAAAAAAAAAAAAGTTTGAATCTCTGCCAGGTCTTGTCAAGGTCGCATGTTAAGTTAAACCTCCTTGGTGCTATTCATAGCTCCCCCTGCATTCAGAGCTCATATTTATGCTTCAGCCTTAGTGCTCTGACTGCTCCATCCACAAATAAAATTTTCTCACTTAGAAGTAGCATTACTGTTTATCTGCAGATATTCGCTACTAACATACAACTTCTTCTGTGGTGCAAATACACATTTCTCCCACTGTATCTTTTTATACAGAAGTCAGAGGTGATGGCTGTAGTTGATATTCTGCTGACTGGCCTGCATATCTTTCTACATGTTCTCTTCCTGTTTCGTCTCGTCCTTTTTCAGTATCCACTTCTCTGCTCTCTGAAACATACCTCCCTGTCATTTCCCCTGCCTCATGTTGCCTTATCTTGCTCTGGGTGGTCAAGATGAAGCAGGCAGTTAATTTGTTAATCCTGCCCTGCGACAGAATGACAAGCATGCAAATTTATGTAGACCCACAAATGGAAAGTGCGCTTTTGTGTGATTTACATGCTGGAAAAAAACGTCGTCGCATCGGCTCGTTTTTCATGCTTTCAAATCAACGTGACGTTCTTCTTTCGGCTCCCTCAATCCTCTGCAGAGAAGTTAAGAAATCAAAGGGCGACAATGAGGAACTTAAGATGCAAATTTCCACGCTAACAAGCATTAGTCTGTAATTAGGCTGACATGTAGAAGAATTGTTATGATCTTGTGTGGGCCCTCTGTGTGACAAATGGCCTTCATGTGGACCCAAGTGATCTGCCAGCCTCCAAAGAGAGGCGGCAGATATGGCAGATCCTCGGCGATAAGCAGGCCTGAGGATTATTGGTAACAACGCTGTTGAGGATTCCAGGAAGAAAAAAGGTCCCCCAGGCTGCCAAGGTCTTGCCTAACAGAGCTCAGGTTTCCCATCTGACGGTGTTTGTGTTTCCTTTCAGTAACCCGACTGTTAATGTTAAATGATAGAGTTCTCTGTGGTCATTTACTTTCTAGTTCAAGTTAAGCTTGACTCACCAGAGAGGTTGTTTGAGTGGGTGTTGCCTGCAGTGTTTGGCTGTGTCATAACTTTCTTTAGCTGCACTCAGAGATGAAGGTTATATTTAAAAGATGACATGTCTGCATGCTTAAACACCAGCTGTGCATTTGCTCTGCTCCACTTTTTTATTAAAATGATATCATAAAGCAGAGTTATTGCTGCTTCTATCACTGAACATGAATAAAAAAGTCATTCTTCTTGCTTGTTTGTCTCTGGCAGAAGGCTAATCGGTTCGACCCGGATGTCGTGTTGAACCAGTTGCGATATTCTGGGATGCTGGAAACTGTAAAGATTCGAAAGGCTGGATTCCCCGTCCGCAGAACATTTAAAGACTTTTTCAGCAGGTAGGAAGACCAGAAGTAAGACCCACTCAGACTGTGCAGCAATATTTACTTTATTATAGAAACGAAACAAATAGCACAAATGTAAATGTATAAGATTTCTAAAACACTTTTGTTACTTTAACTGCAACCCTTTTTTTTGTTACAAAAAACTTGTAAGGTGGGTTTGAGATAAAACAGTATTTGTACTTTATACCAGCTGAAGAATCTGTGATGATGTTGGCCTCTTGCTGACAGAAAGTGCTTTTACTGAGGCTAAATTGTATTTGTACTTTCAAATACAATTTAGACGCCATAATATAAAAATTTATCTAGCTATCAAAGACAGAATAATTATTTTTGCTTTATGCTTGGGATAAGGCTGTAATTTAATTGGGATCATAAATGTTAGGCATCTTTTTTTAGAAAGAATGGCTTCTGTTTAACCCTAAAATGTTTCCATCAAATTTTGTTTGAGATTTATCTAATTTCTACTACACTGTGTCACTTTGTCATTATTTTTACTTACTCTGATTTTATTGTATAGTCAGACCTTTCAAAAAGGAGATAGATTTTATGTTAAAATAAAGGCAGTCAAAAATATTTTCTTCATGTTTTGCGTTTTCACAGGTACAAAATGATCCACAAAAACAAAAACCTCTCGGCGGAAGAGAAGTCTTGCTGTTTGGAGGTACTCACCCTTCATGATAACGCCAAGAAAGAGTGGCAGCTGGGGAAGACAAAGGTGCAGCTCCCATACACACACTTATAAAAACATGCCTGGACTTGTTGGTTATTTCCTTCTTTTTTTTTTTTTTTGTCAATTTGGAGTGACTTGTAGTAGATTCATGCCATGGGTACTTTGAGTAGCCACGAACAACACCGCAGCTCAACGTTTCAAATTATTTTCTCTTTTTCCAAGGAAGAAAATATCGCCTTTCTAGGTTTTTGGTTTCTCAAATATGGATGGGAAAGTTTAACTGGAGATGTTAGAAAGTCAGCTCATGTTTTTTCTTTAAGACCACAGAAGGCCACAGAATACTATTCGGTTAGCAACTCACTTGACAAACACCTTGCTAGAGAGCTTTTTATACACCGAGTGCATAAACAAGCCACGTTTGCCAAAAAAGAAAAATCAAGAATGTTTGAAAAAATTTGCAAACCTTTGAGACCAAGCTGAGCCTTCTGTCACTCCTAAACTGTTAATGGGCACCACAGTCTTTCTGATTCATGTCCCAAAGATTTGTCTGAGTCTTGTTGACAACTTCCTCCTTCTAAAAGGAAAATCCTGAGTCGGTAACTGCAACTCAGACAAGGACTTACTGTAATCACGAGACAATCCTGTAGGAGCTGCAGTGTTTTCCCCTTAACGCACTCACTGAGCTGTGCATTAAACAAACAACTGTCCGTGTGAGTAATATCGAGGCAGACTTACAGTCACGACATGCTTCGTGCCCTTGTTTTTGAAGAGTTTTAATAGCTCTGCGTTGCCGTCTGAAGCTCATTTAACTCTTTATTTCAAAGAAAGATTGACTTTAACTAACTCGTTCAATCAGGCTGCACAAAGCTAAGAGAAGTTATGAAGAAAACAGCTTTTATGGAGTTCTTCTGAAATCAGCTAAACCCTCATCTGACCCCCGGTTCCTTCCTGCCCTCAGTTGTGGTTCCTGCGTGGCTGAGACTTTTCAGATTTGCCGTTTCCCTGTTGGACACTTTTCTTGTAATATCCCATTTGGCTTGCACGCTGTGAAAAGTGTCAGCCTGCACATACGGCAGGCCAAAACACATGGTGAGACATGAAAAATGATGCGAGCCATATGTACGGCTTGCTTTGAATACATAACTGGTTCATGACCGCTAATGTGCAGATGCCAGTGTAAATTAAATGTCCCACACACTCACCCAGAGGAGATGGCTGAACCCTGAGCTAACATTGCTTCGCTAAGATACTCATACTACTTGAACTCACTCATTCCAAACACAACCTTCAGTGTGTTTTATTAGGATGTATTGTAAAGTTGTAAAGAACCAGGCAGCTGTGGTTTCTAAATTTAAATATAACAAACTCAGGTTTTTTTAACAGGTCTTGTGACATTTCTGGCTCTAATTATGTATTATTTGACAGGCCTGAGAGTAAAAATGGGTCTACGGGTTGTAATGGTTGCAGACTCTTGTCATAGACTAACACAAAGTAGTACATAACTGCACAACTAATACTTCACAGAAACACATGGTAAGTTGAATTGAGCTAAATAATGGCTAATCCTGGAAGAAACCTGTTAGAGGCTGCAAAAGCCTTGAAACTGGGGCGGAGCTTCACCTTCGAGTAGGGGAATGATAGGTACAGTCAGACCTACTGCAGAAGGGTTAGTAATTTCAACTACAAGACTTTGACTGATAAAAAGGCTTAAAACTATGTATATATTCCTTACATTTTATGTCTCATTGCAGTACATTGAAGTTTTTTGTTGTAAAAAATGTGAAAGAGCTCAAGAGAGCTCAATACTTTTGCAAGTCACTGTATGAGACAATGTTGCTCAGCTCATGAGTTCGTGTTTCTGGTGGCAGTATGTTATTCCTGGTTTCTGGGTAATGTTGTGTGGGTTGTGGGAACGAGGCTCAGGGTCTACGTTTCCTTCTGGTGGAACCAGCTGTGTGTAATTATGTACGCACTGATTGTGTCCAGGGGGAAGCTGTGTGCCCCGAATTAGGAGACTAGGGTTGATATTTGCTGGCTCGCGCATGTGTTTGAGAACCGTTTGTTTTACAGACAGGGGAAGGATGTGGATGAAGTGGTAGCTTCCTCCTCTCACAGACTTTCACAGAGTTGGGCAGAGCTGCAGCTGTGGGATCCTTTGATAAGTGGGACATCTGGGGAAACATACCCACAAATACTTGAATGTCTCCACCTGCAAACAGAAACTCTTCTTCTGGGGAATAAAGTGGCCACATAAGCTCTGTTTTAGCTCAGACAAAGTTACAGGGTTTCAAGTCTCTTACACCAAAAGTGAAAATGTTGAAAAAAAAAAAAAGTTTCCAGGAGTGAGGGAAGGGTTAACTCAAACTCTTTCTCCTTCCCTCATGAGACCAAGGAGAGGTGTGGCTTTCTATCTGGACAACAGCCACCATCCCTCCCCCTCATATCCCTCCGTCCCTCCCTCTCCCTGCTTCTCCCCTCCCCGTTTGCTGTGCCTTTCTGCCTGCATACGTCAGTCTAGCTACCAAGGCAGCGGTAGCAGCAGAGGAGGAAAGCTCAGGAAGGACGCCCCGAAAACAATAAGGCTTTGCAGCAGCAGAAACGCTGCAGTATGTTAGTCAGTTTTCCTGCCTGTTCTGCTCTGCAGTCAGGAAGACCAGCTTGCATGGTAGCTACAGCTGCACCACAGCTTCCTCCTGCAGTGACCAACAGAAAACAGGGGCCCTTCACATCTCTGTGGGCCCCCTTCCCTTTTTTTTATTATTTACAAGCTTACCAAGCGTAGGAACTAACCCATCCTCTCTGTCATCCCACCCGCCTCATCCCGCCTCTCTGTCAACCCCCACGTCGGCCGTGGCGCTGCCCGTCCTGCAGGTGTTCTTGAAGGAGGCGCTGGAGCAGAGGCTGGAGAAGGAGAGGGAAGAGGTGCGGCGCAGGGCTGGCATGGTGATCCGCACCCACATCCTCAGCTATGTGGCAAGGTGAGTGATTGGACGGGGGGTTTGAATTGCTGAGTGGCAGCGGCAGTTGTCAGTGTTTGTTTTGTGGTGGAGGTATGCAGCTTATGTGTTAGTGTGTGAGTGTGTGTGTGTACACATGGGGGAGGTGGAGGGTTGATAAGGTGGTTTTGGCAGAGTTATCAGTTCCCTGTACATGTCTGCTATGTGGACTTGCTGAGCAGTACATGGCCCAGTTACTGGACAGCCAGTCATTGTTGCAGAACATCTGTTTCTTTTTCTCTCAAGAGCCTTCATTTGGGATCTTTTTAGTTACAATTAAGTCATAAAGTTAGAGGGAATGAAGCTTTAAGAGCCTGGTGGCGTAACATGGTTGTTGGTGTTGGTGTTCTTTATTCTATTAGCATAAACCACAGCTAAATCCCTTAATTTTATATAATGGAGTAAAAAATGTTTAGCTTTACTGTCCCAAGTATCAAAAAGAGAGAAACTGATTTGACATGCTTCTTATTTAGAATAATAACATCATCATACTTGCTAAATGCATCCTGGAGCTAAGCGTTTTGTTGATAATAATAAAAAAAAAAAGCTGTCACCTATAAACATTGCCCTGCGGAAGTATTCATAACACTGCAACTCATCCTGATCACAACATACATAATGTCCTGGCATGGTGGTGGCAACATCATGCTGTGGAAATGCTTTTGTTCATGGAGGCCGGTCAGAGTTGATAGGAAGATGGAAATCCTGGAGGTAAACCTGATAGAGGCTGGAAAAGGCTTGGGACTGTCAGCAGAACAATAAAAAATAGGGAGCAACATCTACAGTGGAACGGCTTAATTCTTGCTGTGCTAGAGTGACCCAGACAAAGTCCAGAATCAAATCCAAACAAGAATCTGGGAGAAGAATTGAAAATACACTCCTGGTCTCCATTAAACTTTTCTGAGCTATTTGTCAAAGAATGGATAAAAGGACCAAATTTCTGCATAAATGCACAGTCACATCACAATAACCATCTATCCAATATGGGCTTGGATGAAATATTTGGTACCCTATAATATTTCTAGTTCCAGTTATGAAAAGTCTACTTGTGAATGAAATATTTGGCTTGTTGGATGGACTTTTTATGGTCATCTTCACCACAATAGATGTATTTTTCAGGGACTGAGATGCTAAAGCTCAACCAGAGTGATGAGACTTTCTGATAATGCTAACACAGGAAGCAACCAGGAAATTATGGGAGTATGATAATTAAAATCAGCTTAGTAATATTCAGCAATAGTATCACAATTATATATTTTCTTCATTTTGTGCAGCTCTGGAGTTTTGGAATTTAATTTAATTTATTTGATTAGGATGGTGAACATTAATCAACATCACCACTATTTATGCCAGGATCGCCATCTAGGAATTAGCATAGTAATTGAATTACATCCTCTATCCAAGACAAGTAAGGAAAAAAATTAAATACCTCACATACATATAGTTATATTTAAAAAGTTAAAAAAAATAACAACAACAAAAGAAAACATTTACACAAGAAACAACTAGCCAACAGACAAACAGTATAAAGACAAGTATAAGCAGTGGAAAACATTATGAATGGATATGTAACTGGCTTGCTTTCAACCGATTGCTTGGGTTTCTTTTTAAACGTTATGTAGTTTTCACTGGTAAAAATGGGTGCAACTGACAACCTGACCTACTGATTTATTATCTGATCACTTTGGAAAAAGAAGTACTATAACCTATAACCAAACACTATACAGCAATGTGAATTTATTCACCCGCTAGTATGCATGCACTATACAGAAGTGACATGTATATTTTATAGACTTAATGTATGATAAAACACTTTTTGCACTTTTTGTATACCCAGAGAACTTGCATTTTTCAGTATGTTAACCTCCATGGTAAAAGAGGAAAAGTGTGATGACAGCTTAAATGCTGTAAAACCTCTTAGTTCTTCAAGGAACTCTCAGATTTCTTTAGCTGATATCAACATATTTACAAATTCCTCTTGTCTCTAGAATTTTATAATGGATTTTAACATAGTGAAAATCAAAGGGAAGCTGAAATGTTTCTCAAGCAGAAATTGAAAAGAATCTCACCAAAACTTGACTAATTGCATAGCCCGGCTCTCTTCTATTCATAATGCTTGTTAAACATCTGCACATATAGACGCCCCATAGGCATTTAATCTAACTGTACTCCACCTGCATGCAGACATATATAAGGTTACATCCAGTACTGCGAAAAGCTCTGCAGGGAGAGCATAATGGGGCTGATGACAGCATTCAGGTTATGAGTTTCCTTCCCCTCTGACTCGTTCTTACTGAAGCCAGAGCCTCTGGAAGTTCCCTAAAGACAGGAGTACAGGCTTTGTGTTATTACACGAAACATTATATCAGTTCAGAGGCCATCCTGACACCAGAGGAAGCACATGCTGTGATAAATGTGGACGATAGGTCAGACTGGGGGTCACAGAGTCGGAGCAGTGTGCGTGTGTGGTCCCCAGAAAGTTATGTGCTGTTTGGACGTGTCCATGTTTATATGCATCTAATGCATGTCCTGTGTGTGGGTGTTGGGGCTGAGTCACAATGCTAAACACAACGGCCCACAGAGGATTGGCACAGCCATACAGGCCTTTTTCTTTCCAGGGTGTTTATTTAAACAGAGAAGCAGAAATAAAGATGCACCAATCAGAATTGTGTGTGTTGTTATACAGCTTTTACCTGCCGAAACAGATTTTTTTTTATCCTAAAAGCTGTTCCTTTTAAAGAACAATAAAACAGGAAGTTTCAAAAACAGCCTTTAAGCTATTTATACACTAGCCGTCCTTCTATGAGGGGTCATTAATTAGTTGTAATAGGAGCAGAGGCGACGTCATGCACACGTGAGTGCCGTTGCTGTAAAACTGGAAAACAAATTATTAGCATCTTTAGCATGTTATGATAGCATTTAGTTCTACTTGGAGGTTTGAGGTCCTTGAACAAAGACTTCAGACTTGACTTGGACACGTGGTTCGGGAATTGAGTTATTAATGACGTCATTGTCAAGACAAACTAAAAAGGCGTTTGTTTGATACATTCAGTAGATTTATATTTCAAATCAGACAAATATCACACTTTTTGACGTTCCAGAAAAAAAAGGTACATGCTTATGCACTAAATTAAGGGCGAATGGTATCAGAATTGAATTCTGCTTACATAAAAGCAGTGTTATTAGTAGACTAGTTGAGAAAGTGTTGGCTTAAGTCAATAGAGACTTGAGACTTGATGTGTACTTGTCTTCTTGAAACTTGACTTGGACTTGTCTGTCAGAGATGTCAGATGTGACTTAACTTAACTCTGACATTTTCAAAAGGCTGCCAGCACTTTCAAGTCCAGGGTGTTTCAAAACAGGCAAAGACTGAAATCTTGTCATACTTAAACAGAGTTACTTTCAGCTACTCAATTCAGCCTTTATGTTTGCTGAAAGTATTGCGCTTTTGTAGCTAGACAGAATAACAGAAATGTATTCATTCAATTCAAAAATACTAAATCAAATGTTGTTTTAACTCATATTATTCAAGGTTCTTCAAGAAGTTCTTAAAAGAAGTTGAAATGAAATATCTCCATACAACTTGTGTATTCCGTATAATGTCATTGTTAAACTGATAGAGTTTTCTGTCAGTAACAACTTCCACACTGAAGACTGTGAAAGTTGACCACTGATTCTGTTCAAAAACCAATTTCTTGATGCATATGAAACAAAGATGTTTGAGGTCAACATCAGTCCTTTTTGACTTGTTTTTTTTTTTTTTTTTTTTTAAATATCTGTTTATAGGAAACAATACAAGAGGGTCCTGTACAGCATCGTTACCATCCAGAAGAACTACCGTGCTCACTTTTGGAGACGCGCCTTCCTGCGCCTGCGCTTGGCTGCCGTCGTCCTGCAAAAACACCGCAGGGCACAACTCGCTCGGTCCGTCTGCCTCAAACTTAGGGAGGAAAAGCGGAGGCGGGAGGAGGAGGAGAAGAAAAGGAGAGAAGAGGAAGAGGAGAGGAGGCGCTTAGAGGAGGAGAGGAAAAGAATGGAGGAGGAGGAGGAGAGACGGAAAGAAGAGGAGAGACTACAGGAGGAAGAGGAGAGCAAAAGGAGGGCAGAGGAGGAGCAGAGACTGATGAAGGAGAAAGAACAACAGAAATTGGCAGCTAAAGGGGATACAACAAGGTAGAATGTAGTTTTTGTGTAACTTTCTTTACTTTATGCTCTAATTATAATATCAATATTTTTTTCTGTAGGAACTCCCTGAATGGTGCTTGCCCTAAGGTAACTCAATTTCATCTTCTGCTTCTAAAATAATAACTAAACATGATGTGTGAGCAAATGTTTGAATTTTCTGAACCGTTCTGGTCAACAGCAAGATCTCACCCAAACTCCGTCCTACAACCACACATCTGAGGAGGAGAGCCGTCAGATGGAGGAGATCCTGCGTCTTGAGAGGGAGATCGAGCGTCTGCAGAAGCAGCAGGAGGATGGCGTATCGCTGCTCGGGGACGTTTCCCGCGAGGAACTGCGTCAGATGAGGGACGCTGAGATCTACAGGCTGGAGAAGGAGGCGTCTCGCGTGGCAACAGAGTTCCTGGAGCTGCTGGACTTCGGAGGGCTAGAGCCATCGCTCTCAAGCGAGGAAAATCTCCATGAAGTGAATGAATCGGCAGCTCCTTTGGCTGAGGAGGAAGTGGACGAAGGTTTCCCCACGGAGGACGAATGTGTTCCTTTGCCGGACTTTCCTCCCCCAGCTGCGGTTCCTCTTGATACTGACGTGTTTCAGAGTATTCCTCCTCCTCCCCCTGCCTTTGCCGAAGGAGTCATGGTGTCCTCATCCTCAGGTCCTCACTCTGCACCAGAAAAACTCCTCCCTGCCACCTCTAATGGACTTAATCATACCCCCATTGTTACAGACAACCAAACCCGTTCCCCTCCTCCTTCTCCTCTTACAGTGACTAATGGAGAAAGGCAGCCATGCCAGAGAACTACCAGGACTTTGGATTTTGTGCCTTTGAATGATGTGCCATCGCAGTCAAACCTGCCAGACACAGAGTCAGACTATGACCAGGAGGAGTTTGAGGAGGCCCATGGGAGCTCATGTGCTAGCATCAACGATGGCCATATCACAGATGAGGAGGTGTTGCGAGAATCCTCCTGCACCCAAAACAGCCTGGATTCTTTTAGAGGCAGCTCAGACTCAGTAAGTTCAGCTTCTGCTGAATATTTATCTATCAAACCTCTCTTGCCACATTGTAACCCCACACCTCTATGTATTTAATTTTATGTGATAGACCAACAACCTGGAGTAGGATTATTGTCCATCTGAAAGGTGAACCTCTGCCATGGTCTTTTGTAGCCTCTCAACTATGGCTGGACAGTAAATCAGTGTAAATATATATAGTGATAGGCACATGACCAATATCAATAAATGATGCGTTCTATTCAATGCTGAATAATTTCACTAAACTCTGATCCAGCATTCTGGTGGATGTAGGCAGAGGAAAGGCTTATGCTACTTTAACAGCCAGCTAAAACATTTGGTGGCATCAACTAATTCACTCACTCTTTGGTTACCTAGCAACAACCTGTTGAGTAGCATGAGGCTACCTAGCAACAAGCTCTTGAGTAACTTGTACAGCAGCAGTTTCAGATTTCTCCACTGTGCCTCATAACTGCTTAAAAATAGAAAAAACAATTGAATGGAGTGGAAGAAGAAAATGAGTGTAACAGCTTGAGGGGAAATGGTGGATAAAAAGGTCACTTTGTTATACTTATATTGTGATACATTTCACTAAATCATCCAGCGACACTCCATCCATCCTCCCATCAACTTTCACCAGCTTCTCCTATATTCCCACATCACAATTCTGCCACTACCAGGTTTCCTTCTGGGAATGCTGTGTTTAGGGCGATGTGCAGTGTAGGTTTCCCCCATGTAGGCTAAAAGTTTTTGCTCTGGTTTCCTCAGATTAGGCGACCTCGTTCTTCATGTTTGCTGTGTTTCCTTTGTGACTTGTGGCAAACTTTAAACAGGACTTCTTATGGTTGTCTTCCTCCCTCACTTGAAGGCTAGATTTGTGGTGTGTGCAACTAAAAGTTGTCCTAGTATGAGATTTTTCCACCTCAACTATGGAAGCTCCTCTGGACTGACCATCGGCCTATTGGATGCTTCTCTTCGCCTTACATTTTAAATTGTTTGGAGATGTGCCATATGGTCTCCATTTATACTCTACATTGTGCTGGTCTAACACATAAAATCAGAATAAAATACATAAAAGTTTGTAGTTGTGACGTGGCAGAATGTGCTCAAGACATTTGAAAACTTTTGCGAGTCACTATATTATAATCCAAATCACTGAAAGTAACATCTGAAGCAAGTAGACATAAAAATCCAAAAGAACAAAATCCTTTGTGAAGATACTCGAAATATGCATTATTAAAGTCGAAACCTAAACGAGAGCTCACTGAGTTTGCTCTTACATGCACTAAAACACCAAGAATGTCCAGTGTTTATTATTTTGACCTAAACATATGACTTCTTCACACATGATCCTTTGCTGTGTTGCCTGCTGCTGTTACCACAAGGCCCAGCTCACATGGAAACAACAATGAAGCTGAGTTGAAATCATTTGTTTTGGCTCCGCAGATGTGGCTGCATTTGAGCCGAAATGCAAGATACTGCTGGCTTAGCAGAGCCTTCAGTCTGAACTTTGTGGCATCAGCAGAATGTCAGAGGAAAAGGAAAATGTTGTATGTATTGGCATGCAGAAACGTGCATCTGTGTCGGTGTGAAGGGATGGCTTTTAAAGATTTCTTTAAGCGAGTTCAGACAGAATGTCGGCAGTGAAATTACAGAATCGTGCAGATCTAAATGAAGCGGTCATTAGTTATACTTGCAGCTCAAGGATTTTTTACCTTATGCATGTTGAGCAAAACATTACTGTGTATTTCACATCCACCCAAAGTGAAGCAACATTACAATGCTGCTGTGTTTCAGTTCATTGACAGTGACGAGGAGAATGACGGCTACGTGGACACAGATGAGGAGATTTCTAATGGGAGAGTGAGTTTGCTGAATGGCAGTGGGCCTCCATATTTCCATGGCTACCTCTACATGAAGGGTGAATATCGAGCCACTGCCTATGAGGCATGCAAACGATTAATGCACAGCTAAGCACAGCTTAAATATGTCGACCTTGCGTCTTTCAGACTGGTTCTTATCCTTGCATTTTAGTCACTGGAAGCAGCATTGTTTTAAGTGAAATATCTCGTCACATTTTAAAATTATACAATAAACATCTCAGGTGGACTCATGATCCCATGGCGTCGCCGCTGGTGTGTGCTCAAAGACGAGACCTTCATGTGGTTCCGGGCCAAACAGGATTCCCTCAAATCTGGCTGGCTTTACAAAAAAGGCGGAGGGATGTCCACTTTGTCTCGGCGCAACTGGAAGATGCGATGGTTTGTCCTGCGCGAGGCAAAACTCATGTACTTCGAGAACGACAGCGAAGAGAAGCTGAAAGGAACAATAGACATCCGTGCAGCCAAGTAAGAAACCTTGAATAAATGTCATACAGTGTCAAGTATTTTAAAGTAGTTTTCTTCCATCTTGCCACAATATAACCACATATATTTAGTTTTTCAAGTGGAAAGAAGATGATAAACGGGCCTCAGAATAGCTTACAAGTCTGAAAAGTGTGTGTGCTTTTACATTCAGACCCCCTAATATTCTAATACCATTAGATAAAGTCAAATGCATCAAATTCCCTTCAGAAAACAACCTTGTATGAAACAATCTGTTAAAATGACAACTGTCGTTATTTTTTCAAAAAATCTGCCCTCGAGTTGTAGTAAACTACAGGTCATCTCAGTGGAAACGTTAAACATGTGGGAGGAGGTGCCTCAGTCAGATAAGACCAAAACTGAAATTTTATGGGCTAAAAGCCCAAAAAACTAACACTGCACATGACCCTGGCCTGAACACACCATGATGGCCATAAAATTAAAATGTGGTGGCAGCAGCATCATTCTGTCGGGATATTGACGCTATAAAGCATTAACTAAAGGATGCTGAATTCAAACACCAATTTTTATTTATTTTGTAACTTATTTGACCATCGTTGCTTGGTGCTTTAAGTTGGTTTGTTGCATAAAATCCCCATTTAGTTCATTGAAATTTGTGGCCGTAGCAGGACAAATGTTAAAAGGTTTAAAGGGTATAAATTATTTTTGCAAGGTACTGCAGTAATCATTTTATCAGTGTCAAAAATAACTCTGCGTGTCTTTTAAAGGGAGATTGTGGACAACCATGAGAAGGAAAATGCTCTGAATATTGTCACAGAGGAAAGGACTTATCAGATCTATGCCGAGTCCCCCGAAGATGCCAGGTAAATTATATTCCCATTATTTCCATTCATCTTGCTCTCTGCCAAGTGCTGCTTTTTTTAATTGTCTGAACCTACAAGTATAGAAATTAAGTTCCCCCTTGTGGTTGCCCGATGGAAGTTCACGGTTTAATTTGCAATTATGTGTTTGCTGACTTTGTGCTTTCTGAACTCCCTCTGACCCACTCAGTGGTTGGTTCAATGTGCTGAGTCGGGTCCACAGCGCCAGCCCGGAGCAGCTCCTGGAGATGCATCACGAACAGGCCAACCCAAAGAATGCTGTGGTGAGTGCCTCGGCTCCAGCCTCAGTTATTTTTTATTTTTTTTATTGTACAGTGAGAAGTGAATAAACATGTAACTGATTCCACTAAAGTATGAAGGTCCAGTCCAGTTTTGAGGTTAGATTATAACTTTGGTTTTACTTGAAGCTCTCTGATCCATAGCAAGGTTAATTTATCTGACCTACAACTTCCTTTAGCAGGAGTCGATGTCTACAGAAAATATTTTGCATTTAAAAGGCAAAGCTTTTCATTCACACCACCATTTTTTTCTTCCTAGGGTACACTAGATGTGGGTTTGATTGATTCTGTTTGTGCATCAGACAACCCAGACAGGTGAGTTTCTAAATGTTATTTCACCTAATAGGATCTTTAAACATCTTTAATTTCTTTAGGAGTTGATTCTATGCAATCAGACTGTCTTTAAACATTTAATTTGGTCTTGATCAACAGTTTTGCTTTGGCTTTTGACTGCTCTCTCTCCCTTTTTATCATGTTCTGGTATTTCTCTATGATTGCATTGTGGTTGGTTGACCCATTGCAAATGCAGAATGTATACAAAGAGAAGGCAAAGGAACAATTATGGTGGATAAACAGTCTCTGAAAGCCAGGCTGTCATGATCTGGACTGTTTTGTTACAGATGAAATTCCTTTATGGAAAAGCATTTGCCAAGGAGTCATTAAAATCCATGCCACTTTTGTGCAGTACGCATTACATTTTAATGTGATTTTGTCCCTTTTTCCACTCAATTTCCAATTTTGTTTACAAATCTGCAACAATTACCTATTTTATTGACAGAACAAATATTTTATTGAACCGAGTGTTACTGCACTAAAAGTTTAATTTTCTGATAGTCTCCTAACTAAGGAAAATGTATCTGAATACAGACAAATAGGGAGTTGAAACCCATACAGTGACATTATTGTCAAGGGTGTCTTGCTAGGAATCCAGACAGATCAACAACCAGCATTTATGACACAGTTTTGCAAAAAAATATGCTCAAAATAGGTCTGAAAAAAACTGGCCATTTAAAACGTGGTTGCATTATTTACTGGGGTTGTGACAATATATCAATCTGAATAGACCAACAACAGACATCACAATCTTTGTTTGGTCTGCCTAAAAGCAAGGTATTTTTATGCCAGAATAATTTATAGGTAACACATTTTCTCCCAGTAAATTCACGGCAACTTGATAAAAAGCCAAAATCCCCCAAAAAGTGTGAAAAGCTCTTTTATGAGACCGATTTCAAATCTCTGAAGGTCTGGCTGCTTGGAGGAAGAATATGCAAATCTAAGCTGTGGTATAACACTTTTTGCAAAGTCCTTTTTTTTTTTTTTAAAGAAACATCTTCAAAGTGATATTTTCTCTCTCTAGACCAAACTCCTTTGTGATCATCACAGCCAACAGAGTGATCCACTGCAACACAGACACGCCTGAAGAGATGCATCACTGGATTGGTCTGCTGCAAAAATCTAAAGGAGATACAAAAGTTGATGGGCAGGAGTTCCTAGTCAGAGGTCAGTCTGGATCTGGATTCATATACATGTGTAGTGATAGATTTTCATACAGACGATTAAATTTAAGTAATCAATATTCTAAGTAGCAATACATGACAACATGTTGGGTTTAATTCTCAGGCTGGCTGCATAAAGAAATGAAGTCAGGAGCAAAGAGTACCTCTCTGAAGCTGAAGAAGCGCTGGTTTGTTCTCACCACAAACTCCCTCGACTATTACAAGTCATCAGAGCGCAACGCAACTAAACTGGGAACACTGGTCTTGAACAGTCTCTGTTCTGTGGTGCAACCGGATGAGAAAGTCTTCAAGGACTCTGGTAGGTTTAACATCAGTTAGCACCATCATTCCTGATCTTTTTTTGCATATATTGACCTCCTGCATATATCACGTGTCTCTTTTCTCCACTCCTCCCAGGTTACTGGAATATCATTGTTTATGGGCGTAAACACTCTTACCGACTTTATACTAAAATGCTGAATGAAGCCATGCGGTGGGCAAACGCCATACAGGGAGTGATAGACAACAAAGTTCCCATCGAAACACCAACTCAGCAGCTCATCAGGGACATCAAGGTGATAAACCTTTAAGTTTACCTTTAAGTTTGACTTTTTGTTGTGATGCAGCCCTGATTTACTGATAACTGATGACTTTAAAAATTGATGATTTATCTCAGAACTGACCATTCCAAATATTTCAGTAAAATGACAAACATTCTTTCTAGCTTAGCAAACCTTTGGCAGGGACACACACGGTTGTGAAGTGAGGTACTTGAACTGTGTGCTGTGCTGTTCATGTGGTTCTGCTTTTCAAGAACATCACCACCTTCTCCCTACCATTCATCCAGACTTTGTGACATTAAACTCTGTAATAATTCTTTCAGTTCTATCTTAGCATACATTTCTTTGTATTAAGCCTAATTTACACAAGACTGAAATCATATTTTCAATACTTAAAATTACCTTGAACTTGGAAGGTCTCCTTAGGTTCCTGGTGAAGTTTTCTTGTTCTTATTACGAATGCAGTTCACTCTCCTTTCTGTGTGGTAACATTTGGGTTGTTTTGAGCATGCACAAATCTTCCATGCAGAGGTGGTATTGGTTTATTATGGGAGTAGCAGCATCTCAGGGTGGTGTGTGTGATGTAGTGGCAGCAATTATCTTGTGTGGATTAATTATCAGAAAATTTAAAGCAGGCCTCACTCCAAGGCTACAACCTCATCACACCCACACTGGGCTAGAGGTACTCCAAGAAAATTAATGTACCATGGCACCTTAGCTGCTGTGTACTGCAGTGTGTAATGCCTTCAGCAACAAATGCTGCTCTACACTTAAACTCCTTGTACATCATAGAAATTGGTATGCACTGGCCTCGTCCAGTGCACATATATTCAAACTGTCCAGACTTGGCTGTGCTGGTTGCTGGGAGACTGAATACAGTGTTTTTGGGGGGACTACAAATGAAAAACGTAGGTTTCATGCTTTCAAAGTTATAACGTTATTTTCATTATTAGCAATGAAAAGCGATGAAAAGATAGGAGGAAAATGTTAAGTTACAAGGTTTTATGATATATTTTTGCAGTAGTCAAACTTATAGACTTATAGTTCAACTTCATTCTATTTTGCCATTATTTATGTTTGGCTTACTATAATCAGTGACCAAAACAAAGACGTTTTATTTTTTGATTATCTGCATGAGTCTTCCAGACAGCACGGTGGTTAAAATTATTGCATAATCCTCAGCAAGACTGAAACGTGAGTGCAGAAAACTGCAAAAGAAATAGGTAAATTTATCAGATAGAAGTGTTGAGAAACATCCTTCTTCAGATATGATCCCTCAGCTGTATCATTGAGGTAGGATGAGTAGCACAAGGAATTTATTTGGCAGTTGCTAAGAACATAGTAGCCTTATGAAATATCCTCACAATGAAATATAATTTGTATTAATTCTAGCCATGTTTGAGAAATCCTGAAGACTAGAGCAATCTTAGTTTGGTGAGAAGCATTCTTTGTGAGTCATTTAATAGGGCATAAAATAACAAATTTGTGATTTTGTTGTTACAGGAGAGTAGTTTAAATGTGGAGGCTGTGGAGCAGACGTACTGGAGGAACCCCATCCTGAGATATACCCAGCATCCTTTGCACTCCCCCCTTCTACCTCTACCTTATGGAGATGTCAGCGTCCACTGTGAGGATTCAGTTTTCAAAGTTGTTTTTTTATTATTTGTATTGGCCAGTTATGCACTCAGAAAAATATTTTTAAGAGCATTTTTGAGGGCATCCAAAGATTTGTGTCAGCTATAAAGTGATCCACTTGATGTAATCATTTTTATGTCATACATTTTCTGTTTTTCTTTCTGCATTCGGGCCTATTAACTAGTCTTTTAGTGTATTTTTCATGGCTTAGTTTGAAGTATTCAATGAGTGTGATTAAAAGAAAATATTTTTTTCTGGCTAAGCTAACTGTTTTCCCCTCTATGTCTCTTAGTGCAAAAAGAAAAAGGTTACACCAGCCTGCAGGACGAAGCCGTGAAGATTTTTAACTCACTGCAGGAGATGGAGGCCGTGTCAGACCCGGTGCCAATCGTTCAGGGAATCCTGCAAACCTGTCAAGACTTGAGGCCTTTACGAGATGAAGTTTACTGTCAGCTGATCAAACAGACCAATCATGTCCCGCACCCCAACAGTCCAGCCAACCGAGCCCACTGGCATCTCCTGACCTGCATGTGCTGCACCTTCCTGCCCAGCCGAGGAATTCTGCGCTACCTCAAGTTTCACCTGAAAAGGTGAAGCACTGCTTGGACTAAGCGATGAAAAGTTTGAGCTCTGGTCTGAACGCTTGTTTTTTCATCTCTGCATTTTCTTCAGGATTAAGGAGTTGTTTCCTGGGACAGAAATTGAAATGTTTGCTCATTTTATCGGGGAGTCTCTGAAGAAGACAAAGACAAGAGAGTTTGTTCCATCCCAGGAGGAGATCGTGGCACTTCTTACCAGGCAGGAAATGACCACTACAGTCTACTGCCATGGAGGAGGTTCCTGCAAGATCTCCATCAACTCTCACACCACCGCTGGAGAGGTAAGTTGACCACAATCACTGCTTATTGATTAGTTTTCCTTGTGTCGAAACAAATCCAACTTTAAAAAGTTATTTTTAGAAGACCATTAATACACAGCACAGTTGGACAGTACTTAATTTTCTCCTGAAACTCAGTGCACAAGGTTGGAACATACAATTGAGGAATCCGTGACCACTCCTCCTTTTTATTATGTCTGTAGTGTCCAGACTCCTAGGTTCTCTTTTCATTTTCTCTCTCAAGCTCTGCCCAAAGGTTTCTAAATGGATTAGGTCTGGGGACTGAGGTGAAGGTTCATTTTGTGTTTGTTAAACCACTCCTGTGTTGATTTAACCATATATTTTGTATCATTATCCTTATCAAAGACTCAATGATGAGTTGTGGTTGTTTCCTGCTAGAAGTCACCAGATGTTTATTTACTTTTTGCTGGTATTTCACAAAGTCAATAGACTCTTTAACACCATCAATCCAAAAATAAAAACTAAACCACACGTCCCCTTTATGGATCACTTTAAGGCCCTATGTCACATCATATTTATACACAAGGAAAGTATGATGCTAGAGATTACTAAAGTAAAGTTCCTAGACTCTGATCTGCTTAAGTTGAAAAAAAAATTAATCACCAGCAATTTTGTTACATATTATATATGTTAAAATGTGATTTTTTTCCTACATTAAACAAATGCACTAAATGTAGAAAAAATTATTTGCACATCTTTACAAGTAGTGACACTAAGAGCGAAAGCTGCTTTGTTAAACATATGACTATTTCTTCTCTATCAGGTGGTGGAGAAGCTGATCAGAGGTCTGGCTATGGAGGACAGCAGAAACATGTTCGCGCTTTTTGAGCACAACAATACTGTGGACAAAGCTGTGGAAAGCAGGGTGCTCGTGGCTGATGTTCTGGCTAAATTTGAAAGGTATGTTTGAACTTTTTTTTCCCCGGACATTATCTTTAATCAGAGACGCACACAAATCTGTGTCCTGGGGATGACAGTGATATGAAGACGAGGTAATAAAATTGGATAAAACCAGATGTGGGAGTGACAGGTTTACGGCTTTCTCTCCCCAGACTGGCTGGCAGTGAGGAAGCTCGGGATGAGGGCCAGTGGAGGCTGTATTTTAAACTCTACTGTTTCTTGGATGTTGAAAGCATGCCAAAGGAAGGAGTGGAGTTTGCGTTCATGTTTGAGCAGGTTTGTTTTCCTGATTTCAATGAGATTTTAATAAAATAGCCAAAAAAGAAAAAAATACATTCATGTTAATGACAATATGTTTTTCTTTGTTTTTGTCAGGCCCATGAGAGTTTGACCCGTGGCCACTTTCCTGCTCGTGAAGAGACACTGCAACACCTCGCCGCTCTGCGCCTGCAGTTCTTGTTCGGAGACAAAACCCGGATCGTATGGAACCTGGAGAACGTCTACCCTGTGGGTCGCCTGCGCAACCGCATCCTGCAGTTCACCAAGGCGGGTGGAGCCTCCGGGTCGGGCCAGACTCTGGAGCGAAGGAGGACCAGCTTCCTGGACGGCACGCTGCGGCGTGGACTGAAGACGGGCTCCATGAAGAAGCAACGCATGGAGGAGGAGCAGATGCTGGAGATGTGGATAAAGGAGGAGATGTCTGCCACCAGGGCAAGCATTGTGGAGAAGTGGTCCCATCTCAAGGGTCTGGATCAGCACCAGGCCATGCTCAAATACATGTGCATAATAAAGGAATGGCAGGGATATGGATCCACATTGTTTGATGTTGAGGTAATTTTTGATGTACAAGAAAGTAGATGACTTATGGAAAGATTGGTACAAGTTTATATCAGTCTTTGTGATTTTACCTGTGTTTGGGTCTTCACAGTGTAAAGAAGGAGGATTCCCACATGACCTCTGGTTGAGTGTGAGCGCCGAGAACGTGTCCGTCTACAAGAGAGGCGAGCCAAAGCCTCTGGAGACGTTCCCGTACGAGCACATTGTCTTCTTTGGGGCTCCACAGCCCTGCACCTACAAGATCACTGTGGATGAGAGGGAAATGTTTTTCGAGACACTAGAGGTAAACTTTTTATTGGAACTTCTTATTGGCTTGTAGAATACTTTGTGCCCTAACTTTTCCACATTTTGTCACATTGCAAACACAAACTTTTCTATATTGGATTTGATTTATTATTCTAAAAAACAGTTCCAGATTTTCACATTTATTTTTGAATAAAACCTGAAAGGCGAGATATGGATTTATATTGTCTTTTGGAGTATGTTCCAACTGGCCTTTCACAGAAAGCCTTTCTGCTGATTCCTCTTAGAAAATAACTCAAACTCAGGTAGTTTGGTTTTATCCATCTTTAAACAGTAATTCTTAAGGGTTGTTTTAACACTATAATATGCTTTGATCTAAATCGTTCCCTTGTCATTCCAGCTATATCTTTACTATTGTCCAATTGCAAGATGGACCTCTGCTCATTTTGCAGTCACTAATTTGTTTTCCTTCAGGAGTTTCCCGTATTTAGTTACCTTTTCAAACATAAAAAAGTTCAAGGGATACAATTGCTTTTGCAAGGCGATGGACATTTCATAAGCAGTTTTGTTTCTTTATTTTTTAACCATTCATAGCTGTTGACTCCTCTTTAATTTGCTTCATTTTCGTCAGGTCGGAGAGATCACAAAGATCATGAAAGCGTACATAAACATGATCGTGAAGAAGCGCTGCAGTGTCAAATCTGTGTCCAGTTATGGAACCAACTGGATCCGGTGATCTACTGGAGACTAACACCATACCCACACAGCTGCATAAACGGCACAGAGAAGAAGTGGAGATGAGAGAAGAGGAACCACCTGCGATTTTGCTACAAAGATTTTGAGTTGACATTAACACACTCCATTTAGAAATCCCCACAATAATACCCAAACATGATACTTCTCCCACCTTTTTGGGCAGAGATTCTGAATGTTTATCCCAATGAACCTTCACGATCTTCCATGTAATCTTCAAAGAGTTACACTGGTCATTTCACGTTTTTTCTCATTTTTTAAACTGAAATCGGGCATTATTCTTCATAGATTTTATTTAAACATTTTGAACTCTTTGAGTATAATTTGAAACACCTCTGCATCTAAATTACCAAATCAGAAAATTTCACACAACTTATGTGGCAAATGCATACTGACAGAGTTAGCACCTTTATTTATTAGATTGGTGGGAGTTCTTTCAAGAGTTTTTGGCCCCTTTTCTAATGAATGTTCTTCAGAATGGAGATCCCCTCAGGGTATTTATTAAGTCCCCTCATTCTGCCTTACTTAACAGCATAAATGTGGCCTTGCAGAAGCAAAATATAAACTGGTTTGTGGTTATTTACACATGTGAGGCAAAACCAGTCCTCTAACAGGTTAAAAAAAGAACTAAAACTGATCAAACGTGATGTTAGTAGATACACCAATTAAAAGTCTAAAACCCTTTTGTTCTACCAAGACGGAAAATTACAAAGTAGCATAATATGTGTGCTTTTGTTCCAGAAGAAGAACAAATGTGAGCTGAATGTATGTTTAAAAACAGCCAAAATGTGTATTATAGAATGAAAGCATGACAACATTTCATTGCGTTTGTGAGCATAATTTGCTTGTGTGTTTTTGCCTTTAGACATGTCAGCAATCAAGTGAGGGTGTGGTATTTATTTATTGAAAACAGTCAATGGATTTGAGAGACAAGAAAGTTAAATGTGCTTGAAATGAATTGTTAGTCTAATTTGTGCTTGTATGGACACAGAAAGTGATGCTGAGATGGACCAGATAAATTGTTTCCATTTTTTTTCTGGGCTTCTCTGACTGTTAAATTTGTATTATTAAGTCAATGCCAACCAACCTGCATTATAGTTCATGGTTAGAATAATATAATGTCGACATAAAGAGCTTAGTATTTACCTCACATTAGATCACTGTCCTCCATTACACCCGTTCATTTTTACCAACAGTGGGCACTCTGGTCAGCTGCCGGCGGCCACACCAGAGAGCGAGCCACCTTGCCGTTGATGGTGACTGTATTTTTGAGACTTTTGATTGTTTTGATGAGGCAAAAAACCCTGAAAATGTTTTATATAAGAATTTAAAAATGCTTTAATAAATTATTGTATTTGAAATAGTTTTTGTGTTGGTTTCATCATTTACAATATCACTGAGACAATGTTGGATGTGTCTGAACAGGAAACAACAGAAATGAATAAATTACAACAAAATGCCGAATATTGTTTCATCTTTTATTCCCTCACAGATACTTTTTCTTTAGCTTGGAAAGAATAATTAAGTTTCTTTTTAAACACTTCAAGAAAATATGTTCTGTCTTTAGTGAATGATTTGGAAAATACGAATGTTGTGCTCCAAACTAGCTCTGGTACTGGTCAATTGTTGGCCACCCCTGAAACTTAAGCCTGGCCACCCCAGTAAAAAATGTTCTTGCTCTGCCACTAGTCCCAAGCAAGTTAAGGACAGGTTACATCAATAAAAAAAAATAAAAAAACATTTGGATACATGCATATTCAATTTAGTTTATTTATACAGTGCCAAATCACAACCGATGTTATTTAAAAACTCTATACAATAAAACCAAAAAATCAGTTCAGTTCAATCATACAGGTTCCATGTTAAGTCCATACATTCCAATTGAAACCATAAGGGGTTAACGGCAGCAAGTTGTTCCTCTAGGAGAGAAACCCAGTTAAACAGATGAGCCAGTAGTTCACCAATGTTTTAAACACTGACTATTTATAAAGCTGCAGTTAAACTCGTTGCATCTACAAAAAAAAACATTACAAAATCAGTTGAAACATTCAATTGTATTTCTCTAAATGTAAGTAGCTTCTACCTCTCCACAGGACTTTTTAGCCATGCTGTTATCCATGCAAACTCTTGTTGACCCAAAAGATATAAAGGCAGAATCGTTATGTTACACCATAATCATCTTTAGACAGTTAATTAACCATTTTTACTGAAATTTTACATTTTGCTCCAATATTTTGCCTATAAGCAATTAAAACCCGCAAACAAAGCAGAATGACTTAATTGCTTTTATAGCTGGAAACGCGTGGGTTTTGTCACTACGGTTTACCCGAAATTGGTTCATTATGGTCCCTGTAATTAAATTGGGTAAAGTTCTCATTTTGTGCAATAAAGTTTTTATTAGTTTGAAACCCAGTGAGGAAAATAAGCCTACTGCTAGTTCAAATCCACACAGTAAGCTTTTTTTTTTTCATCTTATGAAGCATTATTATCTCTCTGCCACTGATTCATGACAGAAGCGTCAGCTGCTCATGACGTCCACCATCGTAAAGGAGACGTCCAGCCTTCACTTTTCACAAACGCCTTTTTTCTTCTCCACTGCTTCCCACTGGTGGCACCATGTTCGGGTTTTCCACCTCACCGTCCTCTGCTTTTGCTTTATTTTTTAACATCTGTGTCATTATTGTTTTTATCGCTGCAGCAGAGGCCCAGACACCGTCCCCGGCTCCGGGTAAGTTTTCTCCAGGCTGTTGTGAGATGTTTTTTTTAAGTGCGGTCATTGTGGTCAGGAGGTTGTCACATGACATCAGCAAATTAGATTTATAGTGAGCAAAAACAAAGATCAGCGACTTGGATAATGATTTGGCCCATAAGCTTTTTAAACAGGGCTTTTGTTGCATTCAACAGTGAAACCTCGTATTTTTCAGTGTGAGTTTTAAACTCCAAGTGCCAAGATCGAACACTCACAAGCCTGTTTTAGTGCCCTAAAGTTTTTATACATTTTTTTTCTCTGTTTCAGTTCCTTGTAGCCTCAAATCCAACAGTAGTTGTGATGAATGTCTGCAGAACGTGGCAGTAAGTTTTCCACCCCTTAGTTTTTCACTTTCTTGTTGTGTTGCCGTGGTTAATGCGTGCTTTTGCAATTGCGCTTTCTCATCAGAAGTCAGCGATGTACGATTTGAAATTGTTTGTACTTTCCCCTCTTTTTTCTTTATAAAATCATTAAAAAAAAAAAAAAAAGATCACCAGCCAAAAATAAGGAAAACATACATTCGTTACGGATTTTTAAAAGATTCCCAGACTTGCGCCTAACTCTGTGCACTCTGACTGTAGGGGGCGCTGTTTCCACTGTACACGTCAAAGGCTATCCTTCGTGTTTTTAACCACAAAACAAATATTAATTAACCCAAGTGTATGAAATAAATATGTACACGTTTAATTCGGTTTGACTGAGGTTGAGTTTTTAAAAATAAAATGATTTGAGTTTATTTTTCTGTACCTCTTTGACCTTGTTTTTTTATATACATCAGACTTTTTTACTGCAACACTTTTTTATTTACCACAAATAGGGGGAAAAAAATGCTTGTTTTATGTGTGTTTTATAGCACCAATATCCACTCAAAAATCCACTGAACTCCCATACGTACCAATGAATATGTGTGTGGGTTTTTTTGCTGTTGCAGTGCTTGTGGTGCTCTTCCACCCAACAATGCATGGACTACCCAGTGAAGAACATCCTGCCCCCCAGCAATGTTTGCCCCCTGAATGATGCACGATGGGGGGTGTGTTGGGGTAAGACAGCAAAATGGGATGTGTGTCAGCCTTGCATATATCTGTTGTGTTTTGACATATATTTTGTGAGTATATGTGATGCTTTTTTTAGTTAGAATTATGGAGTAAATGTGTTTTATTATAATAATTTTATTTTCACATACACACATATGTGTTCATTTTGGAAATTCAAACTCAGGCAAAATTGAAACAAGAAATTACATTAACAAAAAGCAGAAAATAACAAAGCATCATGTATATCTCAACAAGGTAAATAAATCGAATTCACTATTTAAAAATATCAACAAAGCAAAATCAACCAGTTCCCAACAGTATAGTCTTTCTCAAAGGTTAATATTCCATGTTACTAATGTCTCATTTTTCTTTTTCTTTATGCAGTTTTTTACTTATAATTTCAATCAGTTTTTTAATATCATCTTTGTTTTTTGAATGTAAACACAAAAAGCGTCTGCAAGTTACTTGACAGTAGTTCCTTTGAGCTTTGTAGACCATATAACTTTCAACATTTCTATATTTACTAATTCCTTCAATTTTAACACTTAACTTAATAAGCACAATTTTGGTATGGACTCTTGCATCATAATTCAAGATCCGTCTTCTTTGTAATGGAAACATTCCTTCCATACAGTATAGCTCACATATGGGAGAACTAAAATATTTAAAATATAAAATGTTGATGAATAAAAAACATTTACAATTGCAATATTTCATTTTATATACTGTACATGAGATTTGTATTTGGGTGTGTAATGTATCCTTTTGAATGAATCTCCATGGCAATTAAATCATTTAACATTCAACCACTTGTTGAACTTGATCTCTTCACAAACCATATTTCATTTTAGATTTAAGTTATTCCCATAAACAATGCATCATATAAAAAAGTAGTTTAGAAGGTATTTCACAAATGTATGTAAAAAAACTTAAAGAGAATAATTGGGGTCATTATGTCAGGCATGGATGATCCCGTACGGGACCCATTTTTAGCCAGGTGAATGTCTACATGGGCCCCATGCGTAAATGGAGGCTAGAATTTCAGTTAGCAACCAGTTTCCAGAATTGTTTGGTTACTGGTGTAATCCTCAGCCTACGAGACCTCGTCAGCAGTTTTAGAAAAATAAGTTTAAAATGTTGGAACTTTGTAAAGAGCTGCTACTATTTTTTTCAAACAATTTAAAATCAAACATTTTATCTTTGAGACTAGTGTAGTTGATCATAGTTTTTCATAAACCCTCCGTTCACATTGTTACGCTGCTGGAAATTTTTTATGAGTGGATTTTATTCATTTCATTTTTCATTTCTCCTTTTAAAATTTACAGTCAACTTCCAGATATTGATCATCACGATGTCAGTACTGGCTGGAATCATCATCATCGCCATTCTCGTCTGCTGCTTCTGCTGCTGCAAGTGTGAGAGGATTGGGTAAGCTGTGAGTCACATGAAACACACTGGCAGAGGAATCTGGTTTATAACCAAAGGAGGAGGCAGAGTGGGACACAATGGGTTATTATTCTGTAAGGCTGGGCTGACACCGCTATCTCCAAAGAGCTTTCTCTCACTGTTGCATTTAAGCCTCAGCCTCTTGAAAGAGCCTGAATTGTAAAAGAAGAACTTCACTATATTTTGGATATTTGCTTAGTTTTTTTTTTTTTTTTTTACTTTTTCAATGTCAAAATCAATAAGCCGCCTCCTGTTCTGCAGCATTCCTTGATAGAATTAGTATAATCTTCTCTTTTGTTAGCCAAGAGTACTTATTCATATGACTCCTCACTAATATAAAGTCTAAAATATGGTACCTTGAAAAGTATTCAAAACATTTGAACTTTATTACATTTTACCATATTGGGAATTTACACCAAAGCAAAGTAATATATAGATAATTGTAATTTATTTTCACAATTAAAATCTGTGTTTGCAGCCTGTTTTATAACCCAGCTGCTTTGAACTTCTCCAAAGCTCTATCACTGACCTGTCACCTGAGAGGAAACTGTTTTGTTCATGCAGCAAGGATATATTGAAAGTGTAAGGGCTGCTTATCAGAGGATACCCAGGCCACTTCACATTACCCAAACAGATAAAAAAATGGTATCGATGCTTTGTGTTTTGTCTTTTCGTTTCACAAACGGAGCACTAACCCACAGCTGGAGTTTTCTGCTGTGTTTTATGGTGCCGTTTTGTGTTATGTTCTCTAACCATCAGAATAAATGTTCTGTGACCGTCACAGAACATTTGTATTTATATTGAGATAAATTACACACAGACAGGCTCTATTTACTAATTAGAATACTTTGGATAGCCACTGGTTACATTGGATCTTATTGTGGTGGTATCAGAGTATGAGAGTCCCAAAGAAATGGAGACACTTTTTTCAGCTTTTTCTTCCTGTTCAGTTATTAAGCACTGTTTTGTGTGGTCTATTGCTTAAAATTCCATTAATTAAAGTTTTTGGATGTAAGGTGACATAATATGAAAAGGTTTAAAAGACACTGGATCTCATAAAAAATTTTACACCTTTTCAGACCATTTAATATTTTGAACATATAAACAAAACAGCCATTTTTATTTATTTTTATTTTTCAGAAACAAAAGAGAAGATGCGCAGGTGGAGAGACAGACCCGAGCGAGAAAGGCCCGTCAGAAAGCCAGGTGAATGGCTGTTGAGTAGGTGTCTGCTAAGAACCTGATCAATCCCTGTTTTCTTTCTAGATTGCATCATTTTCTTTTCATGTGGCCAAAACCTAATTTAAAATAATTTTCAACCAATTACACGTTTCTTGCTTCAAGTATATTCTGCACATAAACTGAGTTGTGTATTAATTTGATGTGAAAATAAACAGATCCAACCTGTCCGAGTTGCCTGCCATTCAACAGTTTGTCCTTGATTTTCTCCCCTTTTAGGAAAACAGAGATCCAGCTGAGGCATGATGAAATAAGACAGAAATATGGTGAGACCCATTCTTTTGATGATGAAACTTGGAAATGTCAAACAGGGATTTTAGGATATAGAAAATCATTAATGTGCTGTTTTTAAAAAAGAAAGAATAGCACAGCAAAATATATTTGGTAAGTTAATTAGAGAAAGTGAAAAATAAGAAACGATATGAAAAAATTACAAGGAAAAATCTTTTTTTTTTTTTCAAGTAGTCAATGTTTCCATCTAGTGGATAAAGGCAGAATTACACTTCTCCGGTTACTAAAACTGTTGCTCCTTTGTAAAATCCACATTTTTCCATTATTAAACAGTAAAAGTAACTAATGCAGTTAGCACAGTTTTCTAAACTCATTCTTTGTTCATGTATTTTAATAGGCATAGCGAAGGAAAATCCTTACGCCCGCATGGATGACCATTAGGAGGAATGTCGGTGAAGAGGATCTTCTTGATGCCAGTAACAATGATACAGTCATATGAGTACCTATTGATAAACTGTGATCTTCTAGATTAATTTCAGTGTGATCAAGCTAAAGATAAAAACCTTGTCTTTACTTAACACTTGTTTCACAAACAAAGGCTCCCTAATGTCTGATTAAAAGGATTGTTCAACTAATATGATTTTCTGTGCATGTGTAAAACAAGCTGTAAGGCACAGTGTTGTCACCCAAGATAAGCTAAAACATTAATACTGAAAGATTTTACAGAGACTGCAGTGTTATAACAGCTATGACTGTGGTCTGATCTAGAGGGCCTCTAACATGTTTTTATTTTGTCTGATTTTAAACTTTACTAGATTAGCCTTAAAATGTATCAGAGTCTTTTAACGATGTGATTCATCAGATCTTTGTGCAGGTAATAATACATTTGAAAATAAAGACAGTAAACAATTGTTTGCTCTGCTTTTTTCTACATATATTTTTTATTAAAGTTCATTTCTCTGTTTAAAAAAAGATTATTTCAACCAAAAATGGTGGCTTACTGAATAGTATGTCCATTCACTGTACAGTATATGCACTTAGTATTTATTCAGACCTCCTCTTGCACAAATTACTGGATTAATGCAGCTTAGAATGGAGAAGATCAACTTGTACTGCTCAAGTATTAAGGAAGTCCAGGTTTCTTTCATAGAAGCCTACAGCCTGCTTTTGTTGTTGGCTCTGGTTTCTCTCATCCTCTGATATGAGCCATGATACTCCACAGATTTTCTACCTGGCTTAACTGAGATCAAGCACAACGAGGTCATTACAGCATTTATTACTACATTTGGCTGTGGATATGTGTCAAGTCCTGCTGAAAAATCTAATCATTTCCATAAACTTGTCATCAGAAGGAAGGATGACACACTAAACCTTACTGGTACATGGCTACCAGTAAACTTTTCCAGCCCTTTTTCCAACCCTGATTTCAATCTGAATGCAATTTTTTCAAATTTGTACTAAGTTTTTAATTTTGGCCTTACAAAATACCAGAATTTGCACATAACTTTATCATTTTTGTCTCTCTGATGACGTCATTGTAAAACATTCAATCAGTTATGGTCAGTTACTCAGTACCTCAGTGCAGAGTAATACGTTTTACTCTTAAATAATTTCTTGAATGGCTAATTTTTATATTAATTTCAGTCAAAATATATTGAAGTAGTGCTACGAGTACAATTGTTGGGTACTCTACCCACGCCTGATTATATAGTGGTAGAAAAGAAAAAAAAAGACCAAAATGTAATCATTTTGGACTGAACATCAGCCATGATGTTGATCCTACCGAAGAAAATTGTGGGCAGAGCTAAAACGTTGTATTCAAGTAAAAAGGCCAACAAACCTGACTCAGACAAATAGGGAGAGTGGGCCGAGAAAAGAAATCCAAATTTGTCAGAGGATACAGATTAAAACTGAGGTCTACTTAATATCCAGGAAATGTATGTTGTTTTTGTAATTTTACTCTTTGAAAAAGTGGAAACTTAATATTTCTGGCATTTCGCAAACAGAAACATCTTTGGTAAACATAACTGACCTAAAACAGACAATGATGAAAATGGTTTTGCTATTACAGTCTGACTAAACATTTGGTTTTACCTGTATTTTCCTCCAAATAATTATTATTATTTTTGTTTTATTTAAATTACATATTCTTAAGCAAGTAAAACATCAACTTAACAGTGTGAAGCAGGCTTGCCATACACATTTAAATCAACATTACATATTTGGATTAATGATTCAGTCTCCATGCTGCTGTCTGAAGCTAGTTTTATTTCATTAGGACGGGATATGTCTGGTATTTCGTCATATCCGGCTCAGCTCTCTCACGGGAGTGCGCAAAATTTCTGTACGCGTTCACGTATCCGCGGCCCCGTGAAGTTTGGGAACACGTGATCCCCTTTGGTCGAATCAGATTTTAAAGTTCTGTCCTGTGCGCGCTCTTGCTCCAGACGAAATAGCCGGGCCGTAGGAGGTGAGAGCAACCCGCCTCAGCAGCACCGACACCAGGCTCCACGTTTGTTCCAGGCACCGGAGAAAGTAGCAGCATGTCTGAGGAGAAGCCAAAGGTTGGTACCGGGGTTCTGCCGCGGAAAGCCGCGTCCTGGTTCAGTGTATAATGCTAATAATTACCGCTGTAAGTTTGCGCTAAAGACTGCGGTAACCGTGTTTAAGCGGGCAGACGGGGAAAACAAAGGTTTGCGGATATTGTGGGTTTGTGCGCACATTACGCTTGAATTTAATGTTTTTGGTAAGTTAACTGTAGTTTTACATATTGGGCTGCATTTAAAATAATTTATATTCTTAAATACTAGATTGCGGGATGGTTAGGGGGTAAATCATTTGCGTTTTCCCTGAGCGTTTGCGCCATTGTGGCTCTCTGCGCCAGTTTTCAGCCTGGGCTAGCATGCTAAGCTAACCCCCTGGATGAACAGAAAGCGGCATGGATGTGTGAAATCTGACAAAATTGGCTCTAGCTACTCGCTCCCGGCTAGTCTGCTTCTTGAGTTCGTGATGATGAGGATGAGTAATTTTGTTGCAGGAAGGAGTGAAGACGGAGAACGACCACATCAACCTGAAGGTAGCAGGTCAGGATGGATCAGTGGTCCAGTTCAAGATCAAGAGGCACACTCCGCTCAGCAAACTCATGAAGGCGTACTGCGAAAGACAGGCAAGCTCACACTGAAATACACCTGTTTTTTTTTTTTTTTTAACTTCAGACTTTACATCACAACAGTTGGTTTCAGTTTTGATTTTGCGTTGTATTTTTGACTTTCACAGGGCCTTTCAATTCGTCAGATAAGGTTTAGGTTTGATGGACAGCCGATCAATGAAACAGACACACCTGCACAGGTTGGTAAAGCACAACATCACACATTGTGGTGAAAGCAAGGTTACATTTTTCAGTTTGTCTTTTGTGCCTCCAGATGTCTGGATGCTCTTTAAAGCATACAAAATAACTTTGAAGCTCTGGGTAATATTTTGCCATTCCTTTTCTTGAATCATTTTATACATTTACGGAATCCAATTTTGTGAGTCACGTCCATTGTATATATTTCAAAATGTACAATGTGGAAATTCCCTACGAATTTATGACGCATGCTTCCAGAAAACGGTAAGCTTTTAAAGGAAACATGAAAGGAATTCGCTAAGGGGAGATTTTTAAGGATGCAAACAGGAAAACAATTATTTGAGATGTGAGTAATGAGAAAAAAGGAGAAGTGACCCCAAAAAACGAGACGAAAGACAGAAATAATACTAGGGTTGGAGGATTAAGAAAATGAGAAGGACAAAAACAGGGTTTCCGCGCGGTAGTGAAAGGTAATAAATTAAATTAGCTCAAATTAAGGCCAGGAAAAGGTAGTAAAAACGCAGGCCAGTAACTAAAGGTAGTAAATTTTTCATCATCGATTCAAAATGTCTTTAATTTTCCATTGATGCTCACTTATTGTTTTAAGTTCGTTTTACTAAAATAGGCATAAAAAAATTATAACTACCGTACTAGCAGGACCTGAGCTGTCAGATTCCAAGCTGCTGTGCGCATGCGTAGTGTTGGAACCGCCTAATGTGTTTAGACTAGCTGGTCATTTTGCGCTACGCCATAGGAAAATAGAAGTTTTCACAACTTTGGCTCGATGATCCGAGATTCAAAGACTAGGAATGACCGAAAGGCATTTTGTAAAGTATGCAGGAAAAAAAAAAAAAAATCTAAATTTGACCTGGAACGACGTGACGGTAATCTAATCAGACCGACCGGAGCATCCACCATTCATCGGCTCCACCGTGGAGCAGATCCCCCTTTTTCGCTTTTTGGTGCCAGACGAAGCGATGCAACTGCAAACTCAAGCTAAGCTACGAGCAAAAGTTTTACCAGCGACGCGACAGGAGCTGCAGACAGGCAGCGGACCTTATGACTGTAAAGCCAGCGCTCAGAGCCGAGCTGCTCTGAACACCGACAGCAACTAAAGTAAGTTAAATAAAACCAACTGCACCGCTAACAACAGGCTGCAATTGTAGGAAAAGTGGTAGAACGTCTACGTACAAGTTTATCATTCATTATTAGCGGACACCATTTAGTCACGTTTCATGTTATCGTTTACATCCGGAAATTTGGCGAAGGCAAAAAGACGATTCTTTTCCTCGCCATCCGTAGCCGCGCTGCCGCGGTAGAAGGGTTCCGGTAACTAAATGAAACCTTCTTAATTTAGAGCACTGCGCCACAGCAAAGGAAAAATAACTCAGAAAAACTGTGAAAGAACAACTGAAAACCACTCGTATCCCCCCCCCCCCACCCCCTACTTTCCGTGTTGGCTAGCTTACACGCAGACTCGTTGTCATAGCAACAAACAGCTCCACTATATGTATGAGGATCCAACACCATAAAACCCGCAAACGTTTCCCACACAAAGGGCAACACATTCAGTCCTCGACAGTTTCATGTTTTCAGGATTGATGTTTATTTTGGGATTATAAAAGCATCATCTGAACACAGCGGTGGTTGATTAGCTCATTTAAACAGCTGCTCTAATTGTAACGTGTTGGTCACGGAAACTCTGACTTTCGCTGCACATGGACATTTGTTTACTTTAACTTTTCAATGACCTGTGAAACATGATACCCTTGAAACTTGTAATCTAGTTGTCCTAGTGTTGACAGTTAGTAGCAAACTAGTATTTTATTGAGAATAAAACATCGGCTTGTGAAATTGGAATGTCACTGCATTTTACTGATATTCTTTTGAAAAAACAACTAATATCCTAAGTGTTATGGTTTTAGGATAAGCGCTAAAAATAGTGCTTCCTGTTTTTAACATGTGAGACTTTGGTCAAGATAAAGTCAGAGTTAGACCTTCAAGTAAGTGGGATAAAGTTTTGTTTTACATGGATCCGTGGACCGATGGCAGCTTTCTCACAGATCATAGATTATCAATCTATAAAAAGTTTGACCATTTTTTTTGATTGAAATGTCGCTAAATATGGGAAGAAAGTGTCTGAGTTGGTAACAGTGGGGTCACTATTGATAACTACAAGCTTGCAGACGTGAACGGGTGGGCTAGTCTATCAGTCAAACCTCTCACTGCAGAGCAGAAGAGGAAAGTGGCTGGTTTATAGACCTTTGCTGGAGTAGAAAAGATCAGAGGATGAGATCGGCTTCACGTAAATATCGACCGATCTCCCTACATTGAGGAAATCGGTGCGAAATTAGCTCAATTTTGTGTTTGTAGTAAAAATATTGTAGAGGTAGTAAAAAGTAGTAAATTCAACTCTGGGAATCCTGTATATACCCTGAAAAAGAAGGTGAGAAGGACACATTTAGTTTTTCATACCTATATTTTCTTTATTTTATGTCAATATTTTTCCAAGTCTTACAAATTTCTCAATTTTTCATATCAAAGTAACTCATCCTTAGTATTTTTTAATGGTCATGATAAAAACAAATGAATGTAAGCATTTTTATATAAATATTTGTTTAACTTTAAGTAAACACAACCTTAGCGTCCTTACATAATATTATAATAAAGCGGAGGTTTAGGTAGTTTAATGATGTGGAGCTCTCGGTTCCTTTCCAGTCAGCTGGTTGATGTGATGATAAAGCAAAGAAGGGAGAGGGGTTTCTATTGAACTGGGGGCAAAGCATTTGTCAGCAGGAATTTGGAGACCCTTGGAGCGATCAGGGTTGATTGTTATTCATTAACTGCTGGCAACGTAAATGAGCTTTGAACTAAAAACTGCTAGAGATCCCCTGCTGGGTGGTTAATACACACCCTGGATTTGTCTAGCTTCACTGACCTTTTATAGTAATTGAGGCATTTTCTAAACTCAAAATGATCTGCTTTCGTGTTAAATTAGTAATCGTTATTTCGTTGTACAGCTAACAGCCTACAACCAGAGAAGAAGGCATTTCTCTGTTACATGGATAAAACAAAAGCATAAAAAGACAATGGGGTGCAATATGACGTGCACTATGTTGGCTGCATTTTATCACCTTGAGGCAGAGAGCTGTGTGTCAGTCTGGTGCTTATCCTTTTGATATTTTGGTATAGTTTTATTCAGTTCAGTCGGTGTGAGGGAGTCTCTGATGCCGAGGGCCTCGTTCCTGCAGTGGAACTGAAGCGGACCCCGGACACAGGGCTGGATCACTCCAGTGACCTCTCAAGTCCCCTCACTTACTTGACAGTGGCGATGCAGAAAGCTCGTCTGCCGTATGCATTGCCTACAATTTAGTGCAAACTCCTTCTACCCTCCACACCTTTCTGCTGTGCGGCTCAAAAACAGTGTGCAGTCGATGTTCAGTAGTTAATCTTTATAGCAACTGTCACCTCTTCACACATCCTCTACACACGCGTGTACTCTGAGCATTTGGAAAATCTCATTGTAACTTTCATAGCTAGATTAAAAAAGGTGAGTTGAAGATGAAAGTAGCCATGTAACAATAGAAACATTTAGTGTCATCATTACTGTTTCATCACACTTATCAGTTGTGTCACAGCTTGTTCTAGTATATGTAAAATATGCAAAATGGATTATTGCAGACTGAATGTAATTAATAGTAAAGCCGACAGCAAACATATATTTTTTTTTATTAAAGTATGCTTGCATTATGTTTTTCCATGTTAATAGATTTGGCTACTGGTTATTATTTAAATGATGTCGGATGACTGCAGAGTATACCTGCAAAGCACTCAGTCTTATTTCAATGAGCACAGTAAATACTGTAAAGTGTTTTAATTGGCTCCAATTATTAAAACTTTTGTGAATGTTTGCAGGAAGTCTCTTCGTTGTTCATCTGCTATATTGACAGTTTTTGTAAAGTAGACTTTGTCAAACTGCTCCAGTAAAAACAGTCCTGTGCCGTTTGCAGTCGTGCCCAGTATAAGCAGACCCTCACTACAAAACTGCTGGTCCATGACATCTGCGAAGTTTCAAAGTTAAATGGAGGAACCAGACTTTTTAATATTTACAAGCATTCAATTAAAGTTCCTCTGCTTTCATTGATCAAACTTTAAACAAGATCACTGTGAAAACACTTCTAACAGTTAGAAATGCACATTTAAAATTAAAGTTGCTTTTGAAACATTATAAATGAAACATTGATAAACATTCTGATGTATAATACTGCCACCAGACAAAATGTTACCCTTCAATTGTTGACTGTGTCTTCTATGACTGTATTTTCTGTGTTTTTTATGATGTAAAGTACTTTGTACTGCCTTGTTGCTGAAATGTGCTATACAAATAAACTTGATTGATTGACCCTTAAAACAATATGTGAAGCGGCTCCCAATAGAAGAACTGACACAGCAAAATATTTCACTTCAACATTGTTTTCAAGTTACATTATTGAGTTTTTAAAAGAATCATTTTGACACCGATTTTATTTATTTTTTGAGTAACCTAATCTCTTTTCCTCGCTTTCTGTGGAAACTGAGGGGGAAAAAATATGCAATTTTCTTCGTGTTGTGCTTTTGAATAAAACACACACTGTTCTGGATGCTTTTATGTGTATGAAGATTTAAGCTATTCTAAGAATTTTGAACTTTCCTCAAAATTAATTTGTATGTCCTTGTGCATGCTTTGTTTTTATGACTAAATGCTTTTTGTTGCAGCTGGAGATGGAAGATGAGGACACTATTGATGTATTTCAGCAACAAACAGGAGGAGTCTACTAAGTGGCATTTGGATTATTGGTGTAACATCAGATTTTATTCATGTTGTATTGTTTATTTCTACAAGTTAAATTTTTTTTGTTCTGTTTTTTTCCTTTTCTGTGCTTGGCTTAATGCCAGGCTCATGTTTTTGGCAGACATTCGGTGGCTGGAGGGTAGGGCAATCCTAAGTCTGAAATAATGCAGGGGAGCCCTTTTAAAAGTGTTTTATTCTCCTAAATGAACTATTTGTCTGAAGCTGGTGCTTACCTCAGATCGGACATCTTGTAAATGGAGGGATTGTGTGACAAGATGTGCTCAAAACTCTTGAATCATAAGCCTTATTCTGTCTCTCAATTTATAAGCATTTAGACTTAAAACGGGTTCAAATATTTTAATTGACATACTGGTTAAGATATTGTGTGAAATTCTCCTCTGCTTGAGGCTGATTCTGATGTCTGGTATCATTTTTACAACCATATAATATATTTAACATAAGCAGGAAAAAAATCTTGTGCAACAAAGGGTTAAATATCCATATTATATTTAAAGCCAATCTAAATAGTGTTGTATGGTTTGCAGGACCAAAAATGTGGATCTCTAAGGGTTGTAGATGTTTAAGTTACTGTACATTGTTGGTTCCTTAGTTGTACGTAGGGAAAACGGTTTCCTTCACTTGTAAATTGACTTTGTCACATGTAACTAAACTTTCAGAGTGGAAAAACAGCTCACCTTTTTGGTCCATTACAGGCGCATTTGTATACATGCAAAGCCATGCAATTTGTCTTGACAATTTTTGAATAGGTTTGTAAAAAGTTCATTGCATCTTTTTTTTTGTTAGCTGCTTATTGTTTGATTACTGGGATTTTTTTTTTTTCTTTTTTTGTTACTTTAAGAATGTTCTCCAGTGTTCTAAATGTAACTTTTAAGAGCAAGTAGGGACATTGGCTTTTCTTCCTCATTTGTACATTATTTGTCCCTGTTCTGTGTACAATAAATATAGTTTGATACCTCTTGAATTGTCTGCCTGACCTTCATTTGTGGGAAATTGCTGGGAGGATTTGCATAGTTAAATATTCCCATGTGCAGGTTGTACTGGGGTATAATTTGAGTTACGAAGCCGCCGCACCAGGAGCCTTTTTAGTTTTACAATGTGTTTGAGACATCTTTATACACTGCTGTGAAAATGTATTTGACCCCTTCAAGAGTTCCTATTATCCTATTTTGTCACACTTAAATGTATCAACTAATTTTTATGTCAAAGAAAATGAGTTAATACAAAAGGCTGCAAATCATTCCATATATTAAAACGGGGTCTTGAACAACTTGGTCCTATAAGGAAAAAGTAAGTTCCCCCAAACCTCAATTCCATTAATCATTTGTGATGACTAACCACATACAACATAGGGATTTCTGCCCATTGTTCATTGCAGAAATGTTTAAATCCATCTCCACTGAAGGGCTATAAAGCATATACACCCCATTTAAGGAAATGCCACTGCACATTATTTATTACTAAACACTTTTGTGCCTTGGGATATTTTTTTATAAAAATAAGAAGTGTAGGAGCGCTTTGATTATGGAAAAACATCAGTAATGGTTAATTAGGACCTTAATGAGGGTTATTATTTATTTACTAATTTAAACGTCCACCATAAAATAGATTTGGCCTTTTTCTGTGTAATACAAACAAGATGCACTAGAGGGCGTGATTATGCTTTAAGTTGATTCTTTCACAGCTCATTTCAAACTCAAAATTCTGCAGCCCCGAGATTACAACTACAAAAGCATATCTGTTGCTCCAGGCAAGGGTTAAAATCTCACATACCTCCTCCTATTTAAGCAAACTTGATTTCACAGATGTTTTTGAGCAGCAGCTAAGTGAACTCCCCCCATGAGGTTGCTCACACAAAGGTCTGATTGTGTTGCATTTATTTCTGGCACTTTCTTTGAATGTTATGTTTCCTCTGGCGGGTTTTAGATATCTGCATATTTCCAGAAATGGCTCAGAAACGCAGCTGTCTTGTGCCCCCTCCGCCTATACATTTAACCTCCTGCTGATGGCTGAACCAGAATGTTTTTTTATGGACTGATCACAGCTGGCTGCTGCTTACTTTGTGGAACGTCTCTGCAAAGATAAACTGAGACATCTCTGAAATTATGGAAAGAAAACAATGGCGTTGCTTACACAAACTGTGGGAGGTAACACTACTGCGCTCATTCAGTTTTTTGTCAATAAAATGACCGTTGTTCGTATCAGGAGCACTCGTGACTCATTATACAACCTCATTTGTTTGACAGTGCATTTATGAGAGCTACACTGATTGTTATTGTATTAGTGTTGAGTCAGTGAACAGCTTGTGTCATGTGCTTTTCTGCTGTGACAGTGGTGAAAGGGTTGCTTATTTATTAGAATAAGAAGTAGTTCACTTACACAGTCACATACATGTATAGAGAAAAACGTGTGTGATGTCAATGGAGGGTGATTCTTTTTTGTGAAATTTGTATGTCGTATAAAAATACATTTTACTCTTCCTTAAATTTTTTGCTGTAATTTGCTTGTTTTGGACAATTTTTAAACATAAGTAAATAAAAACACCTGAAATAAATGTTTTGGGGGTTGTCTCTAACAACTTTGCATGTTTAGAGGCTGATTTTATTTAATTTTTTTGCCCATTTTTCTCATCAAAATACCTCAAGCTGAGATTGGATTGAGAGTATCCAAGAAGATTCTGGCTTAGGGTCGTTGTTCTGTTGGGAGGTCAACCTTGATTATGTGTTCCAAGTTGTTTGCAGACTCTTGTAGTTTTTCTATCATCCATCCATCCATCCATCCATCTTCCTATCAGTTCTGCCCAGCATTCTTGTCCCTGATGAAAAAAAGGCAAAAATGTAAAATTTTATTGGAAGAACAATTTCATTTATACCTCCCTGAGAAGATATGACTGCCATATTCCAAAAAATTTACAGAAAATATATATCAGTTTCAATTAATTGTTATTCCTTCAACAACTTACAATTTTTTTAACACATTTAAGTTGCAACAGTCCAACTATTTAATAATCTTATATTCAACAGTTGAAGAAAATGTTATTTAATGAAGAATGTTCTATAATCTTGTTGATTCAAGTTTAATGTTAAATAAAATCCATTGATTATACAGTATGTTTTAAAAGACCATAATCTAAGTCAATTAAATCCATTAAACTGACAACCTTAATGGACTTTAAGAATTAGCTGTATAAAGTGCTCATCACACAGGGAAGGAACTGCAGCCAGGAGAAGTCATATGGATGGAGAACATGTAATGATTTCATGAGGTCAGTCAGCTGTGTAGCCTATTCTAAGTGAGCTAAACTCAGATGTGACACCCTCCTCTGTGGAATCAGTCCAGCAGCCTGAATGAAACCACTGTCCCTGTGGAGAACTTCTGGATTATCTCCAGATCTGTTCATGCTGATGTCACCTTCCAGAGCATGAAGCCAGTCCCCACCCTGAACAACAGATCTGATTTCTTTGTAATGCATGTGGATGGTCTTGAAGACAGAAGCAAAAGAGGAGTGGCTGTCTTCGGAGTTCCACAGAAAATGCAGTCATTACTCTTCACGGATGAAGAGTCATGACAGTCACTGCCGTCACTGCCTTGAAAGGAGATATGTACATAAACTGAGAGTTTACTACCCTAAACATTCCTCTAAAGATAAATGTTGCAATTATAATAATTACTTTAACACTGATTAGTGTTTGTAAAGCAATATTTTGTTTTGTACCAACAAAACACAAAACATTTGTGCTCTGAAACTGATGTGGCTAAATATGAAAACCCAACTTTGAAGAGTTTTTAAGTGTGCTTAATTTCACAATAAGTTTGTGATTAAATAAAATATGTTTGTATGGTATGTCTGATAGGTTTGGAATAAACCTACCAGATTGTAGCCAGGGATATTTTCTATGAAATAGGTATTTGTTACAGCACATTAATTAGAATGTTATTGAAAAGTTCATTTATTTCAGTAACTCGACTCACTAACTGAATCACATTATATAGAATAATTACACTTATGATGTTTCACAAGAAAATAAAAATGTTTTTTTGATTCAAAACTACTTCTGAAATTAGAGGTTCTAGTACTTGTGGTTTGTGGTCCATTTGGTACGTTTTATTGCTTCCTGTATGTAAAAAAATAAATAAATAAAAAGAGGAATCAAATTACGTATTTTATTTACACCATAAATTACTTCCTTCCTAAGCGGGACCTGTGGCGCAAACGTTGTTTGCTTTTTCAATAAACTCCAACTACCACAATGCAACACCGTAAACTATCGTCTCCTTAGCTACGGGTTTGGGAGCTACGCCCCAAGATGAAGTGAGAGGCTTGGCCCCGTGAAAGGGCTCCCTGAGAGCCCCCTCCTTCCTCCTCCTTAACAAGCTGGTCAGCAGTGCAGGGATTAGGAAAGGCAGCTTCTCTCAGGAACTACAGACACACCGGGGATTGAAATAAGCGTGAATCATGCCCGTCGTCATCTGTGTCGGCTGGGAGCGGAGCCGAAATTGTGAAAGATACGGATAATACCAGGAGGAGGAGAGGTGGAAAGAGTCACGCTCCCAGGTCTCTTCCTTGTGGAAAATGCCTCTTCGGGTACTCCGCTGCTGCCGCTCGGACCCGTCGCATTATGCCGCCCACCTCTCGTGTGTTTTATTTTAAACAAGAAGAAGACGAAGAAGAATAAGCAGTGACCCGGATAAGCCCGATAAGAGCCGCATAAACATAAGGGCGTGTGGGATATACTTCCAATAAATTGCGAGGGATTTTCATCGAGAGTTAACAAGAAGGAAAAAAGTTGTGGCCGCTTGCTGGTGTTTTATAAAAAAAAAAAAAAAAAAAAAAAGGAGCAAACATGGGAAACGCAGGGAGCATTGACCAACACACCGACCACCGACACAACATGCCACTGAAACTGCCCATGCCAGAGCCGGGGGAGCTGGAGGAGAGGTTCGCACACGTTCTGGTAAGAGAAAAAAAAAAGTTGTGTCCATGCGTCTATCCTCTTTGTTCTCTCCTCGCTTTAGTGTCCTGGGACGGGACAGCTGTGGACCTCTGTTTGTCCAGAACGCCTGAGAAAAATTTGTTGGCCATTTGGGGCAAAAAACACATTTTGAACAAAAACAACTCTTTACTTGGTTTAAAAGTGCTTGCAACGTATCTGTGTGTAGAAAAACTTTCTGTTTGACTCTTAAATGTTACCAAACATTTCACTGCTGAACTGTGAATATTTTAGCTTTGCCTTTCAGTCAGTTAGCCAGTCAAAAATATTTGTATTAAACCCTTTTTTTAATACGACATAGCAATGCAAAGCTCTCCACAACCAAAATAATCTATTTATGCAGTCATCTACAAATATCAATTTTATTTCCAAGAAGTCTTCATTCTCAATTTTTTTAGGAAAACTTGCCAACAACTTTGACTGTCATAATTTTAAAGTTTCATTAAGGTAAAAAACTGTTCAGTTTAGGAATAGCAGCTACACTCTCCTGCTACAGAAGTTTAAAAGCAATTTCCAGACAGACAAAGTCATCAGTCCTTGGTTTATTGTGGGCATTACTCTATCCTCAAAGTGCAAAGTAAGACAAAGCTATACAAAGTTTGAGAAAAGTTCTGGATTCTCTAAAAAGATGTCAACTTGAAGATCTTAAGTACTTGAAGATGCTAAGAATATATACTACTATAGGACGGGATTTTACCCAACATACAAAAATGTACCAGTACTTTGTCCAAGAAATCAGACTATAAAGTACTCTACAATGTATTCTTTGCACTCAATTTGTTATAAAATGCACAGAGTTTAAATAATGTCACTATTGTAAAGTTAAAGTTCCACCCACATAGTCCATTTCTCTACTTAATCTGATCGGAAAACAAAACCAAAACGCTCTAAATAAAGTCCACTGTTTGTAATATCCCAAAATTTTTTAGGCTGTGCATTTTCAAACTCAAGGTGTAGGACGCACCTGCACCGTCGACATGGAAAGTCATTGGCTTTATTGCCCCATTTTTCTTTCAACTTTATGAGTCCAGATGCCGGCTCACTGCTAAAGTCTTGAGTGCCCAGCATGCCAGGTCTTTTGCAAAAACTCTTGTCGCATCATAAAGTTCCAGTTGATCTGTCAACAATTATGTTGCAAGGTTAGATGGACTTTCAAAACTCTTCCAGCTGCTGTGTATGCCCAAGACAAGAACAAGTCTTTGGATTAGCTGCATGTGCTCCCGATGCAGTTGGGATCAAAAGTAGGGCTGAAATGATTCCTCAAGTGATTCGAGTACCTCAATTGCTAAAACTCCTCGAGGAAAATTTACCTGCCTCGAAGTTTCGTTAATTTATGTTTTATTATTTAGCGCACAGTGTTTGATGATTGATGATAATGCCCAGCTTTTCGTCGTTTTTGGGGAACTGATAAGCATCCTTGAAATGACCGGCACGATGTCTGGAGTACGGCAGTCGTTCTCCTCCGGGAGCTGCTGGTTGAAAGCGAACGGCAGGAAGAGGCTGCAGGAGTATTTATACAGGTGAGCGGATAGACTGAACAGATAGACTGAACATGGTGGGCGGCTGAGTCGTTGGTGCTTATAGAGTAAGTGTGGCTTTACCGATGAACCCACAATACATTTCATATCATTCCAGTCTCAACAAGCGGGTGGCGGAAATCATTGTGGCGGTACATGGCTGGTAGATGAGTTTCTGAGTGTGACAAACGAAGGTGCTGTAAATATCCCATATTGCTCCCCCCCAGTTCTTACGCTCATCCACTTGGCCTATTTCCTCCCCTCCACCCCCATCTTACGTTCGTTCGTTCGTCTGACCCGCATTCTAAGCCCCCCCACTCCATACGACATTTCCCATTTTCTCAAACAGGTATGGGACAAGGTGAGAGTTCATCTATTAAACTCACTGAAGATGAATACATAAACTAAAAGCTGGATCATAGACATTTTTTATAAGCGCATTTATGATCCTGCCTCTTTATTATTAAATTCAATATCATTTCAGATCTTTGTATAACTTTTCTTCTGCTTAACTTAGAAAGTGAGCCATTATTGTTACAGGTTAGTTTTGTAAACTGCAAAAAAACGTAACTGTTAGAGATGCTCAAATATTAAAAATTGGACTGATATTGATATCTGATAGTAACAGCGGTGTTATGCCAGATGTACCAATGTTTTATTTAATCTTTTTTTATCCGATTACTTGATTAATCGTAAGAATAATCGATAGATTACTCGATTACTAAAATATTCGTTTACAACAGCCCTATTCAAAAGTATTTTTTGAAATCTTTTTACAAAGCACAATTAGGTAAGCTGCTGATGTAGATAAGTAGTCTCTCTCTCTCTGTTTTTTTTTTTTTTTTTTTTTCCCCAGCCCGCTGCTGAATAGACCTGCACAGAGGAATAGAGAGGTTGAAATCTGAGAGCTGGAAAAATGTGGGTCAGACGTGATTGTTGCCTGGCATGGTGTTCTCATACATCAGCTGTTTAGAAGAAAGATTTAACTTTAGTAAGCATTTTTTTAAACTGCTTTTAGCCTTTTGGTTTTGTTTCAGTTGCAAGGCAAGGTGTATCTCTCTTGTTATCATTAAATTTTTGGATAGCATTGCACAGATTACTCCTTTTGCAAAAAAAAGTCTAAAAAAAAACAAAACCCTCAGAGATGGAAGTGGGATTGTTGTTTGACAGGCAGGCCTGTGGTTAGGGTGTGATTGCTGCTCATCAGATATGGATGAGTCCCTTTAATTGCCAGAGGCAGCTTCAGACTTTTTTTTTTTTTTGGGTTTTTGGTGGGGAGGAAGTGTTGGAAAGATTTGACGTCATGTTCCTTGAAGGATTATTCATTCTGGTCATTTTGAATGTCAACAACTCCTCTTCCTCCTCTAATTAGTGGGTTTAAAATGATGAGGATCCATAAAGTTTACTTTAGATAATCCCTCGTTATGCTGCTTTCCAGAAGCAAACCTACCTGTCTAAACTGAAGATTTCCTGGACTGGCTGACAGTAAAGCCGATCCTCATATAGCATATCAGGGAACTCCCCTGCCCTCTGTCTCTCTCTCTTTCTGCTGCCAGCATGATGCCTCATCTCTTGGCGAGATGGAAGCCCTTCGGCATCAGAAGAATTTGGTGCCATTACCAGAGCATTTAGTGTGAGTTACCACCCTTTAAACTCTAATGTGTATCAGCTGTTGCCGATGTCGGGCGGCTCTTTTGAGTGGCTCTGTGTGACTCTGACCGAAGGAGCAGATGATAAGCATGATCCCTCTCAGGCTTCTTTGTTTCCTAAGAGGTTTTTAGTGCTGATGAGTCAAGATTTGTACTTGGCTCTTGTTCAGTGCCACTCATTAATCACTTCCTGTGTAACACCTCCCCCACTATTAATAATCTATCTGACTAATTTACTCTTACATCAGTCTTGTTGTACTGTAATCTTCATTCTTGGGACCTGTTGATCAAAGAGTAGTGCAGGACTGTTTACTCGCCAGTCATAATGCCGAGTAAACCATTACTCGCCATCAACTGGCAAACCCTTGCATCACAGCAGGGAGCTGCTGAGATTAAAGACCTCAGCTCTACGTGACCACATTTAAGCGGTCTGCTGAATTTCCCATTAGGCTACGCTGAATTTGAATTTCCACACTGTGTGATGTGGAAAGCCCTCAGCTCTAATATTAACTCTTCACATCTCTGATTTCTGTAGTCGGAAAGATGGTCATAGGGTTTGGAGGTCGAGTTGAAGGTAAAAAGTCGATACCACTTAAGCTAATAGTTTCAAAGTGTCACCACACGAACTAAAAACTTTTAAAACATTCATTCCACAGAATATTTATCAGTTTGTGGTGGTGTTTTTTTTTTTTTTTTTTAACTTTTCATGTTGGAAAACAAAAAGGTCAGAATTGTTCCTCTAAACATGGTTTTCATATTCCAAAGTCCAACGTGGCTGCCACATGTTTAAAATTAGTGATGGGTGTCTCATTCATCAGTTTCCCTCAATTATTCAAGGAGGGTACCCCACCTAAAGAAGATCACTGCAAGTCATAATTTTATGTGTTCACAGTTAATGATATTACGTGCTATGATATTAATCTTATCAGCCTAGCTAAACAATGACAGATTACGTCATGAGCTATTTCCGTCCTACATCATTGCTCCTCTACTTTAGTCCTTTTTTTATGAAACACTAAACTTGACAAAGGCTAGATGAAAACACCCCCTTCATACTGTTTCACAGAGTCTTGAGCACTTGCACAGAAAAACATGTCACAAAAGCCAGCAGAGCATGCAAGCATATCTGTATTTGTTAAATGAACAGAATTTTATTTTGATGGCAGCACATACTCTCCTGTGAGTAGCAGCAGGAGTATGCAAAATAACCAAAGTTCTTCATGTCCTGCCCCTGACACACAGCAAAATCCAGTCATCACTGAATGAAAGGTTTTGACCTGACTTGCCTGTCAGTGGAGAAATGCTCTCTCAGGCTGTGTAAGATTGAGCTTGGTAAGGAAATACAAGCATGAAAGTTAGAGAGAGAGATACAGTAAATAAAGATGAAAAGGTGAAGAGAGACAGAAACAGATAAAATATGAGATCAAGAGACAGACAGACTCACCTAAATGAAGAAACAGATTAAAAAAAGATCTAGAAAAGAAAGCCACATAATTTTTTTTTCCTCTTGAATGTTCTGTTAAATATTTTAAAAATGTCAAATAACCTGCTGAAGTTTTTGTCTGTGAACACACCCCACATGACCAAATCTGTAAAGGAAAATGCTGTAGTATCTTTCACCCACATTACTCCATTAAAGAGAAATGCATTGTTGGCTTGAGAAAAGATCAGGAGGATGAAATAGTCACTTTGTTGTAGTCTAACCCTTCCTGTAATTTTCCAAAGTCTTGCAGTCTTTTTTGGCCACGTGAAAAATACAGTTAATTTTAAAAAACTTCTTACATCTTTGTGCTTCCTGAATTTATTGTAAACATGTTACAGTTCCTAAGAATAACCATCTTCTTCCTTCATTAACAACTTTTACAATGAAGAGTTGTGTTGCCACCATGACCTACTAGCATTTGGGTATGGTATGATCAATGAGCAGAAAAAAGGTAAAATGTTTTTGTTTCTAACCCAGAACAAGATCTTTTTTAGTTTTCTTATAAATATAAAAACTGTAAAGTTCCAATCCATTTCTGCAATGCATTTGTTCTGCAAAACTTAAGCAGCAAGTCTAACACTGCACAAGTTTTTTTTTTTTTTTTTTTTTTTCATCAGGTGATTGCTTTAGTACATTACACCTTCAAGGTTTTAAGCCTGACAGGTTGAACAGGCTGTTTGCCAAGTTTTATTTCCATTTACACAAATGAAGTCACTTTTGACAATACCAGGGACTAGGAGTCTGTTGTATCTTTTTATTAATGTTGAGTTTAATGACAGCACAATTTATTTAGAAGGCAATTTAAGGATTTACCAGCCTTCATGTGAATGCATTTCCAGATTATGTGGAGTTACAACTTCAAAGGAAAACTACAAAGCTGCAGTAGGTTAAGTTTTAACCCACCCTGTCCTGGATAAGATGATGTTTGACTCTGCAGATTACTCCAAATGAAAAGCTTCCCTTGAATCTAGTCTCACGGATCCCTGGTGTTTTTGCCTGCTATTTGAAACAGACTAATTGTATTATAATTCCTCAGCCATGACCCGAACTTTTGATTCACATACGACCGTGAAGTTAGTAGAAGGTTTAACCCAAATAGTATCTTGTTTAAAGTACACCGTGGGCATTTTGCAGTTTGCATGGCTCCATTTAAAGCTTCGTTTTCACTAAGAGATGTGGTGATTTATTGTGAGCGTTTATGGTTGATTTTTTTTCAGGCATGCAAAACTATCAGCGGTTATTATGCTTCTTATGGTACATTGCAGAGAGATGGTGGAAGAAAAGTGTTGACAACAAACATAAAGACGGCATCTTCTTTGGAAAAATAGTCACTCTTCATGGGATTTACTGTAATTTTTCAGAATTGTCACGTGTTTTAAAATGCACCAAATAAAAGTCAAAAGAAAAGTATGGCAGCAGCCCTAAAGCACAAACCTAAAAGAGGACGTATTATTCCCTTTAACGCCTGGATGGGGCCTCGTGGGTAAATACCTGTGATTAAACTTGGAATTCTGCAACCCCTCTGGTTTCTATAGTATCTACCATGTATGTCTACACAGTTTGTAGTGATACATTTAGCTCACAAGATTAGGCAGAAGTTGATATTGGGCTCTGACTTTCACTGTTACGTGTTCCGTCTTTGGTTGTTAATGATGTCATAATCCTACAAGATTTCAAAGCTTTGAATAATTGTTAAAAACAAATAAGTCTGGTATTTTTCTCTTGACTTTGAAATATCTCAAAACAAGGGTCCTCAACAGGCAGCAAAGTATCTGGAATGGGATTTCTGTTTGTGCTCCAAAATGGAGCACAAACAATTGGAAAGCTTGGAAAAATGTTTGTTTCCCAACTTTATTTTCTAATCCATTGCTTAAGTTTTGTTTTCTTGCTTTCCTGCTATTTCTTTCTTGTGTGTCTCCCTTCTTTCTTCCCTTCCTTGTCCTTCCTGCCTTCTTTTTTGCAGAGTTTTTTTTTTACACCATGTTGATCATTAATCTGTTCTCACAAGCATTTTTTTTTATGTCTGGCAAATGAATACAAGACGCGATTAGATATTGAAACGCTGACTTTAAAATTTTAACAAAGCCAGAGTTTCTAATTATTCTGGAAAAAACCTCAAAAATCCTCAAATTTGGCCAAAGTATTTCCTAGTTCTGAGTAAGATGACGAGTAAAAAAATACTTTATTTCCAACTTAATGTGTCTACCAATTAGCATATCCAGCCATCTGTCTCTCTGTTTATGGTCTGTCCATGTCTACAGCCTGCTTGTACAAAACAAACTACAAAACAAATTCATGGTGGACTGCAGCTTATATTAGGACTCCAAAATGGAGCACAAACAATTAAAATATTATTCAAACATTTAACTATGAACATGTTAAAGAGAGGATTAGATGAGAAATATTCTAACCCCGTAGTGCTGTGAGATCTTATACCGAATTAAACCTCTAATATCATGACTATGTTGTTTTTTCTCACAGTCTGAATGTCAAAAAATTATGCTTGAGAAAAACTAGCTCCAGGCCTGATGCCTGTTCTCTGGCCTCAGTTAACCACAAAGCTGACGTCAAATAAAGCTGCACCCACATCCATTATGCGATTGCTCTTAGAAACTCCTTGAGCTGCTGGGATATCATTACTGCTATCAGTGATGTAAAGAGGTTACATGTTTAAGAGCCATATGGGGGACTACCGGCTTAGCTGCTGCAGTTGTTGTTCTTGCTGCTCCTCTCAATAGTCCAGATTACATCTAAGCTGCTTTGTTTGAAGGTGGCTGAAGTGCCAGGAGTTATTTGTGTTGTGGGGTTCTGCGTCTGAAATCTACTCTGGATTAATCACAAGAGTGGCCTTTCATGTTCGACTGAAGCCTCATTTGTCACTCTGACGGGTGTAGAATGAGTTGGCTGGTTACCTGGGCTCTGCTTCAACCCCTACCGTCCCCGGCTGAATTAAGCTTTCATAGAACTGATATTAAACCAGTTTTAAATTTCACGGTAGATGCGCTTTTAAAGTTGCACCAACAGATGCTATGTTGTAACTTTCCAAATGAATAGTGATATCTAACATTAATGTGCATTTGGACAAAAACAAGAAACCAAATGAGAAGCAAAATATTTCACCAAGTCAATAAAGAGAACTGATAAAAAATATCTTAAAGTAAATAGATCTTTTATTTGAGATCCACAATGTTGCCCTGAATAATGTAGAAAAATCCAATCTTAACTTGGATATATTTACTGTGTCGGGAGAATAATATTTCATGTTAAAATGTAGTAAAACAATTACAACTGGCATAGTCATTGGTGCCCACATAATTTTGCTAGTAGTAGGCAGGAGTAGAACCCATATTTGTCTTACCAGCACACACAGCGAGACGAACAATAAGGGTGCTGGGAAAAAAAACATCTCAATTTCTTACCACTGGAAAGAGTGGCTTCTAGAGGTCACACCAAGTCTCCATAACAACCATTGGACGCCACATAAATGCCAAGAGATTGTTTGGCAGCGATGAGAGTAGAAAAATATGTCCTATCCTACCAAACTAAACATGCAGAGTTAGCTCAACTCTTCAGCTCAAGCAGTGATCATTTGTAAGAAGATAATTTTTTTTTCTGCAAAATGCAGTCTCAATTAAGAGAACAAGCTGGAATATGTGTAAGCACCTCTTTACACCTCTTTTACACAGCTGTTAAATATTGAGGTGATGCTGTGGGCCTGTTTCTCTTCCTAAAGCCATGGAAACTTTAAGTGCATTTCATCATGCAGAATTTATATAGGAAAATGCCGTTCTCTGTCAAAAAGATGGAAAGTAGTTTGTCACTGGATCTTTCAGTATGATAATCATTCAAAACACTTTGCCAAGGTTACACAGAAATGGATTAGCAAACACCATATCAAACATCCTCCCAAGTTTCCAGACCTAAATATTATAGAAAAATTTTGGAGTAAGCTGTAAAGCAGAGGGTGTAAGAGAAAACCCAGGTTTCAGGATGATCTAAAGGGATTGAGCAAGGAATGGCCAAAGATCCTGTCTGTATGCTTCATGGAACATGTTGGTCTTAACATGTTCCATGTTAATGGAGGAAGTGCTTTTTTTTTTATTGGTGAGTGGAAAGAATTGACAACATAACTGGTTAATTTTTTTCCACTGAATGAGTACACCGACATTACTGGCATGTTAAATGTTGCATATGAATTAAGGATTCATTCACTTTTCCTTTTTACATGTTCATATTATGGTTGCTGTTAATTGTGGCCTACAGTCTGCCTGTCTTGCTCACAGAATCCAGGAAGTGAATAAGTTAACCTCCTTTATTTATTTTTTTTCCATGTCGACTCTTCTTCATTAAAAAGCAGAACAATGGTTGTTGTCTGAGGCGCAGAGGGTGAGCGGTGGCTGAAATTCCGTGCGTCAGCTCCACAGAACAGAGGTGCTCTTTATTCCCTGGGGTACCCAAGACGGAGCCTGGCACTGGACCCAGACCCGGCAGCCTATGAAAGACCACCGCTCGCACCCTTGTGTGCATGTGCGTAAGTGTGGGTGGATTTCTGTTGCGTTGGACCAGCCGGATGCTCACCCTCCAATTAGCCACAACTCAGCTGAGCATGAAATGCTTGGGGAGCTGTGAGATCGGACTCATGTTCTGAAAGTTGGAGAGGATGTGAGATTCAGCTGCCTTCAGAGACAGATTACTGATTGAAACCCAATACTTGGAGTCAAATGGTGTGTTCTGATTGGGCTGAGGGTCCGTTTTAATCAGGCACAGCTGAGCTGAAATTAGTCTTATTACTTTCAGTTTACTTTTGACATCTTTCTGGGTTTTATTTTTGTTCTTGCCTGTGTGGGTTGGAGACATTATAGCTTTCAGTTTGAAGATACGTATTCATGAGTTTATCTAACTTCATTTGGCTGCTGATGAACTAGTTCCCAGAACACTCGTTAGACAAGAATAAAGATACTATGAGCAGAAATGTCCTTGCAAATTTGTCATCAGTTCCACTCACACTCACTGTGTTTTGACTTGGCCACTTTTATCTCAGCTTTAGTGTTTTTTTTTCTCTGCAGGTGTAGTCTTACATAGCCTTGAAAAGAGCAGTCTAGTTCTTTTATTCGGTGTCCATTGGCAGCGTTATCCAACTGGACTGGTCCAAGTTGACACAAAAGATCAACAGAGACCCAACTCAGAGGAGAAGTGCATTGTGGTCAGGATTTTTTCAGGGTCCAAAGTGCCTGCTGTTCCATAAAGCCAAGCCATACAACAAAGCACAGGTTCTATACAATTTTGAAAAGTATGGAAGTTTGAAATGAGAAATATGTAGGAATCCTGACAGAGGCTCTAAAAATTTAACCTAAAAAGAGGTTCGGCAAGATCTTTAAACGTCCATGTCATTGTGACAAATAAGTAGGTTGCGGCATCAGGCCTGGTGTTATCTGAGGACCAAGGTTGTTCTCTTGCATGCTTTACAGACCTTGGCTTGTTTAGTTTGTTTGCAGTTTGATTTTAGTCAGTCGGAGAATCATGAAAATGTTTCAACTTGCTGGTATAGTCATTATTAGTTATAGAAATCTCATTTGAATGTAAAGACTTCAGGAAACTGGTAGTTATCATCTACAGTTCAGAATGGGAGGTCCTGCTGCTTTTACATGCACCTCAGTGCAATTGTCTTCTGTTTTTACTAAACGCCCCCAGTTTTCTCTGAGCTGTTGAAGTTTTAAGATGTGATCATTTCAAGTGTGGGAGATATACAGTGGTGTGAATGATGAAAGTTTCCCTTGATCAGCAATCACCACAGAGACCAAATACAAACAAATCAGATTTTTGTTTGCTAAACACTTAAAACCCACTCATTTTCTTTGTAAATGCATTAAGAAACAGCAGGTTTATCAATGCACTTTGTTTTGGGGACAGTTAGAATCAGATAAAGGTTAGGGACATGTGTTTAGGTACGGGAATGGGGATAATCTTGTAATCTCATTATTTCCTGTGGGAATCAAAACTACTCCCTCTACCAGGGAAGCTGCTGCACATTTTTTTTTTCTTTTAGAGACACACTGATTAAACTTGTGGCCAATTTTTCTAATCTCTGGTTTTTGATTTGACTGTTTTCAGCCTTCATGCTTTAAGCTGTCATTATTTGTATTGGAAGCAAAGGAGAAACCACGCCATGCATTTTTGAGGAGCAGAGCAAAACAAAGTTTCTTTAACATTTTAAAAATAAAGACAAAATGATTCATTCATTTTGTTATTGATTTTATTTTGGCAATTAGCTCAGAGTGGTTAGTCACTAACTGTAAACAGCAACTTATGAATGTCACTAGAGAAGATTATTTTAAATAAGTTGCTAGATCCACTGGCAGACCTTTTTTCACTTATAACAAGGCGTGTTCCCCTGTTTTAAGTGGAATTAGTGTTTTTTTTTTTTTGTTTGTTTTTTTAAATCAATAGTAAGGAATTATTGACATAAAACTAGCCAATTCCTTGCTGAAAAGTTAATTGTATTATCCAAAACCTAATCTGAAAATAATTTTTAGAATAGTTTTTTTTTTTTTTTTTTGGCCATTTACCTTTTAGGTTAAAATATGTTTGTTTTTTTTTCCAGTTAGTCATAAAATACTTATTAAATGTCACTTGTAATTGACATAAGTTTGGAAAATTGCAGAAACTGACAATTATATGTTCTGAATAGTTCTTTGGCATCAAGTATGCTAGTTTTTTATTTTTTTGAAGGTTATGTTTTCACTTAGATAAATTATAGTTTAATCACAGTTATTAATTTACCCTTAAAATCTATAAAATTTTTTAAATAAATACCACTCCTAGATTACACAAATGAGACCTTACAAGTTATAATCAAAGTTACAAATAGGGCAAGTAAAGTGGTTGTGTCTCCAAATATTCTGGCAGAAATGTCAGTAAAACACTGTTGGCGTGAGGTTTGTAGGTTTAATAAAACAAAACAGGAACTGAAATGCCAGCTCTGACCAGTGAAGTGTTCTGTTTCTAAATGTGAAGGGCCATTTAAGTTTGATCTTAAACTTTAAAACGTACTAGTACAGAGAGAAATGACACAAATGACATTGATCGGAAGATTTGAAAATGTTTACCACAGTTTAAGCTTGTCATGAAGAACATGATCTTTGTCTAAGAATATGGTCCAAGCATACTGTATATAGCCTGGACTTATGTACAGACTTTTACACTCTTCTTGTCTTTTTTAAAAAAGTTTTGTTTTCGATAAACAACTTTCCTGATTTATCACTTGTGGACCTGGAATCCAGCTTGGACTCCACCTCAGTCCAGACTCTTTCGCAACCTCACAACATCTGGTCTGCTCCTCTGTCACTCCATGCATCTCTTGTTTTATTTGGACAGCGCCCCGCAGCTCCAAACCATCCCCGTAACGTTCTTCCGGTGTTTGGATGACATGAAGCTGTCGTGCTGTTTTATTTGGCCAAAGTTGTTGTTGTCCACAGCATATGCATTTCACCCAACTTATGTGATATTATGTTCATTTAGCCACTGCACAAATGAATAATGAAGGTTTTATAAATGTAATATCCTAAGGAGCATTGGGAAAAAGCTGTTGGATCAGTTTGGCTCTGAGTTGAAGTGTACACAGAGGAAGCAAAATATGATTCCACCCATTTGCAGCTGCTTAATTTAGTGTTCCTGTTCCTTCTCTGTTATTTTCTTGGATTTCTTGATTTTGTTGACTATAAATATAGTTAAATTATTTCATTAATTCAGTTTAAAAAACAAATCTCATAATAAAGTACCATTAAATACAGCGAGATGTATTCCAAGTGATTATTTTTGTTAATTACACATTACAGCTAATGTAAGCCCAACATTCTGTCTTTCAGAAAACTTAACAATTTCACAATACCACTAAAAATGTTATGGATTACAAACTACAGCCTTGAGAGGATTATGAAACAGTCTACTCAGTGGTATTACAAGCTGATCACCTCCATGTCATGCTGCACTGATGCAGTAATTCAAGTCAAAGGAGCCCTGACCAAATGTAAAGTGCTATACAGTGAATGGACAGATTTCACAATATGCTGACATAACTTTTTATTTCTTATTAAATATTTTTTTTCTGAGAAGTTATGTTTCTCTAATTTAAAGCTGCCATTTAGAGTAATTTCTTGTAAATGGCTGTGACAGACTGAACCTACATGAGATTATAACTCATCACACTGAGCTAAATGGATAGAAGACCATTAGAATGGGGAGGCAAAACAGGGCTAGGTCCATCTGCTCTGCCTATTTGCTCTCAAAACATTCCTGTGAACAGCTTCACGAACAGGAACGCTGTAGTTGAGCCAATGGGGATCCTGGGGATTACAATGATAATCTAAGTACAGACAGGGGACACCTGTGCCCCCGAAAAAGAGGCGGAGGATTATGGAGCCACACTGTGCTAATAAGCGGGGGTCAGCTTCCTTCATATGGCAAAGAGTTAGAATAGAGCTCATTTCTCCTTTCAGTTTATGCCTGAGAGCAGTCACTATGACTACGACAGGCCATTACTCATGTGTTTAGTATGGCACAGTTGTACTTTTCTTATGTATGTGAGCTTCATGGATATATAAGAAGAGCTATGCTGTCATGGAGACTTTTTTGTTATACCAATGCAGCACAAACTTTTTGTCTGTTGCATAATTTAAAGAGTTGTTAATGAAGCAAGCAATTTGAAAGAACATTCCCAGAGTATTGAGTAACTTGTGAATTGACAAATTATTATACTGATGTAATCTGAGGTTTTGTGGTGCCACACATTCATTTTAAATGATTAGGCTCAAAGGAAAAGAAGAGGTGATAAAACCAGAATCAACCAGATTGAGACGCTGCTTTGGAACTGAAAAGCATGTTTGTTAAGCTAGCTTAAAACAAACAAAAAAAAAACTTTCGGCTCATTTCTTGTTTGCTATCAGGGCTGAGAAACTGGTTTTGATGGCTTGGATCACAAAATTCTGCATATTTAAAGGGAATAGTTTTGGTTGTGTTCCATAAGCAGGAACAGTAGAAGGAGCAGAACATGAGTTATTTATCTAACTCAACAGCTCATCTCCCATAAGGCCATTATGATGGATAACAGAGTGGGGGCTTTGAGATGTTGTACTGCACACTAGGGCTGGGCGATGTATCGAGTATACTCAGTGTATCGCGGTATTCTCTATTTGCGAAAGTTAAAATGGCTATATCGCAACTATCGAGTGTAAATTCTCGTTCAAATAATAAACTTATGCTGTCAAATTCACTGCGAGTATGGCTTATCAGACACCCTATGACTGCATCACTAGTCCCTCCCATGAATTGCTCCGAATTTTGGCGATGACGTTCTGAGGAAGCCCACTGGCTGCCAGATGTACCCTCTCACAGGCCAGGCCCATAGAGCGAGGCGTTCCGGATGAGGATGAAATATTTCTCCGCGTGCCTGTGTTAGGGGATCTCTGTGGAGAGGGAGCCGCCACGGCTTGCCCTGCAGTGACTGGAAGATCTCTGCTAACCAGTGCTTCCCCGGGGAGCTACCAGAATGAGTGAATGTTTCCTTTCTCGCACAGGAGAACCAGAGGCCATTCGTGTACTAGAGCATCCAGCCCCAGTGAAGCGCCCTCCTTGGTCAGGTCAATGACCAAGGAGGTCATTGTCCGAACAAAACCTCGGACATTGAGTGTTCTCCTCTGATGCAAAGAGATCTACCTCTGCCTGACCGTACCACTGCAATATTTGGGTTACAACCCTGGTGTGGAATCTCCACTCCTTGTAGCGAGGATTGCCTCTCGACAGCAGGTCTGCACCCCTGTTCATCACCCCTGGCACATGAGTGGCTCTCAGTGACAGAAGGCGTGAGCTGGTCCAGACTATCAGTCTGTGTGCCAGCATGTGTAAATGATGTGAGCACAGGCCTCCCTGCCCGTTGATGTATGCAGCCACCGTTGTTTTGTCTGTTCTGACCAAAACATGGTGCCCTCTGATAGAGGGCAGAAAATGTCTCGGAGCTAGTGTCACTTTACTGGCTGCGCCGGATGTCATTTTTCCTGCATTGAGCCTCGATGTAGCCAAACTCTGTTAAGTGCTTGTTTTTTAAAAGTCACATTAGATACGTTGTGTTGATGCATTTTGACGTGTTTCACCCCCGGGGTAAATTTCCATCGTAACACACAGACTTCCCCTTTCACTCTCAGAGCATTCAAGTTCCACACCACATTGCTTAGGATTTACTGCTGCGCGCTTGCGCAGTGTGAAGGAAAGAGGAGACAGCTGCACACGCAAGCTGCGAATGAGACACAGGTGATCAGCAACAAGAGACCGTAATCAGCGATCACGATCATACACTTTTTCACGGAAATCGGCTGATTATGATCGGTGGCCGATCGATCGCAGACCTCTAAGAATATATATATATATATTCTTTTTTTACATTCTCTCTTTTATTGTCATGTGGGGGGTCTCAGGTTTTGAAAATCAACCGACAATTTCATAATCTTGCTGTGTGACGCTGTGAAACCTGTTGTAAAGTTGAATAGTTTATTTCTGTTAATTATCATTTTCTTTTTCCAGGTAGTGAAAACACATTTAAATTTAAAACATTACATCAGATCAATTAAAACATTTTAACATAAAGATGCAGGCTTAATGAAAATTACGTCTAATATCTGCTGAAAGGCTATTGCTCCCGTTCTCACTAAAACCAGGAAGATAGAGGACATAACACCAGTTTTAAAGTCCCTACACTGGCTCCCTGCAGCTCAAAGAATAGAATTTAAAATACTGTTGTTAATTTATAAATTACTGAATGGTTTAGCACCACAATACATTAAAGATCTGCTGTTGTTCTACCAACCTTCTAGACCCCTCAGGTCTTCTGGTTCTGGTCTGCTCTGCATCCCCAGAACCAGAACCAAACGAGGAGAAGCAGCATTCAGCTTCTATGACTTCTCTGACACCACAAATTTGGAACAAACTTCCAGTAAACTGTAAAACAGCTGAAACACTGATTGCCTTTAAATCTCGACTAAAAAACAACTTGTTTTTTAACCATGTATTTGAAACATAATCAATTATGAATTTCATGATAGCACTTGACTTAATGTAATGTTTAGATTGTTGTTTCTATGTTGCATGACTCTGTGTTTTTGTGTTTGTTATGATGTAAAGCACCTTGCTGCTGAAATGTGCTATACAAATAAAATTTGATTTGATTTGATTTTGATTTAGACCTACGTGAGATTATAACTCATCACACAGAGCTAAATGGACTAAAAAGTCCTTTTAGTCTGATAAACAAGCCTCATCAAACACATTCTAATTTATTGATGGTATGGATGCCTGAGCCTTACAAGGCAAACAGCTCCTACAAACAATATGTCACATAACTTTAAAGAGTATGACTTCTGACTCTGCCCACACTAAATAGTTTTATTCTACATGACTTGAAAGCATGCAAGTCATTTGCTTTTGGAAGTCCTTGGTGACATGTTTAAAGGTCTCTTCTGAGCTGCAGCTGGGGCCATATTGCTTTTTCAATATTTGGTTTAGAGTTATTTTTTGATCTAACAAGCTCTTTCATCAGTTCTGGCACAAAGGGGTCTGTTTGAACATCTTGCCATGTATAACACTTTATTGATAGGTCCACCACCATCAAAGAGGATTTCTTCTTGCTTTGTCTACATAGTTTGTATCTTTTCACACTGTTGCTAGCTGAAGTTGGCCCTTCATGTGGGCTATGTGTTTGCTTTTCAAACCAGCTGCACTCACCAAAATGCACAGACCTCATGGAAAGTAACTGGCTATTAGTAAACATTATTTTCTACTTAGTTTTGAAATTAAGACTGTGAATTAAGCTTTGGAAGAAATTGGTAGAAAAGAAAAGAAAAGTTAGTTGCTAAACAACTAATTTTTATTGGTGTATTGTGATTGCTGCTACTGATGAGTGAATTACTGCAGGATCTGGGATTTATCTGGAGATACTTTTTCTACCTCTAAAGCTAGTCTGTGTTTTACTTACCATGTTAAATGTTTTTAAGAAACGGGTAGCTCATCTGAATATGCAAAAATAAATACTTGTTTGTCTTTATTTTTTTTAAGTTTTGCTTTGGAATTGTCTCTTAAAGTCAAGATAAGTTATAGGCATAGCTATGACTTTTATTTCATACAATTTCTTATATATGGATGCAGGCTGTTTAAAAGATTTGAAATCTTTATGTAAGAGAACATGTTAAGTTGCTATGTTGGAAAACATGCTAAATATGCACATTTTTCTTTTATGTCTAAGGCTGCTCAGGAACTATAATGTTTTATTTCTAGTGCTACTCTCATCACACCTATTAAGGGACTTCAAATGAAAAATACCCTTCAGGCTATGTACAGGTCTATTTTTGTCATAGCTTGTGTACCCATTGCTCACCTTTTAACTAATTGACCCATTTTGTAAAAACAAGACCATCTGTTAGTGGGACAAAACATACAAATACAAGTGCTATAGTTGCAGTGTTATATGTTGCTTCTCTTTAAAGCTTGCTGCACAATCATGTCTTACCGGTTTTTAAAATGACACCATGTTGCAGACCTATTTCCAGTTCATATTCATGTTCACATTCAAAAGAAGTGTCCAGACTTGTTACTGGAAACTGTTACGGCATATTCCACATTTATTGGTACCTCTGGTTGAAGATGTACAGGAGTTAATAAATCCATATTTTATTGCAGTGGCATGATGACATAACCAATTCTTCAGTGACTTTTAAAGTTTTTTGTACTTCTTACCCCACGTACTATTGCCTTCTCTGTGTGTTAATGTGATAAACTTGGGGCCCAGGCTTATTTTCCTTTACTTGGAAATTGGGCAAATTCAGGCATGCATCTGTTTTCTTGAAACCGTTTTGTGTCTTATAAATATCAACATACATGCCTTCCGTGAATAGCAGGGGTTTGCATACACTAACGGCACATCTTTCAGGATACTAAATTTTTTTTGCAAATCTAGACAAGTTCAAAGTTTTTCAGTTAGGTTATATTAGCGCAATAAAATAATTTTTATTTAAACACTTTTACACTTTTTTTTTTACACTGTAAAAAAATTGTAAATCACACTTTGTGAATATCTGTCAACATTTTTTATGTAGCACTATCAAAGTTTTAAATTGCAGTTGGGAAATACGTATATGTTAGCAATAACTCATTGAACAGTTATGCTTTAATTAGTGTACTCAAAGTATGATTAACGGTTAATTTAACAGTAAATTTGATCGATGTGCTAATCGGTCAAATTTAGGTGATTCCGATTGTATTTTTCTGGGTGGTCTGCCATCAGGTGTACTTAAAAAGCTACTCCTTAAAAGCCTTTCGCCCCTGTACTCCTTCTTCTTATTAGTAACAGAGACATGGGTGGTGTGGTTATAGACATGGGAGTAACCCAACCTGCGTAAGCTGAGTGGCTGTCACTGCTCGTTAGCACTGAGCTGAAATGAAAGCTGGTACAAATGGTTCTTTGCTTTAGTTGGAGGCTCACCAAGCACGAAGCCCCCAGCTCAACTCACTCAAAGTGAATCGACAAATCACCCAGAAGCCAGGGCCAACACTTCACGTGGAGAGCACCCAAATAAAAAAATAGGGAAAATAATGAAGGAAACTGCAAATGAAAGTTATCCAAATAACAGGAAGTGATATATTTACTAATAAATTAGCAATATAAACAAAATGTAATGGAGGCAAATTTTAGCTGTTGATGTAACTGAAGGCTTAGCTGTATAAAACTGTAATCATCTGCATTTTTAAGAGTCAGTAATGTATATTTAACACAAACATTGATCTCAATGCTGTTGACTTGAAAGGTCAATCCTCAGGGGTGAAACCACGAGGGACCGTCAGCAAACTTTGCCCTAATGACCTAAAAACCATAGAAGAAGAAAAGGTTTTTGTAATACTAATGTATATTGTGGGACTTGTCCATTTAAAGACCTTAATTTTGGTCCTACAATTAATGGAGAACCAGTGCAAGGATGCCAAAACTGTTGTGATGTTGAACTGTTTATTTACAAGTTGTAATTCTGGCAGCTGCATTTTGAACCTTCAGAAATGTTTCTAAAATATTACAGTGATAGAGACGGGTTGAAGCAAAATGTGATTTATTATCTTGAGTGAAGCCTTGGATACCTGCACTCTGAGTTTATAAAGATTACTTTAACAATGTTTCAATTTCTAATTGACTCGAGCTATATCAATTTATCAAAAACTTGTTTTCTGAAGATCAAGGAGTTTTGATCTTCAGAAATTTTGTTGTAATATTGAGCTGTTGAATAATCACATCAATCACGTTGGCAGGGGCATTGATCAAAGTCCTTGTTTGTGTTTAGCTAAAGAAAACAATCATTTAAACCACTTCTTGATTTCTACCAGGCAGTTTATGAAGGTAAAGTAGAAGTGGATGTCATCAGCGTAGCGATACTGGAATAACAGACAACATTAGAGCATTCGATAATTTGTTCCAGTGGAACAAGACAAAGTAGGAAGGAAAAGGCCCCAGGCCAGAGCCCTGAGGAATACCACAAGTCATGGCTGTTTTTTCTGATGTGACCTGATTTTACAGACTAAAAGATCTGGTAGTTAGATCTAGTTATGAAAACACTACCAGACAAAGTATAGCCCTACATACCATCCAATATGACATTTTTGTGTGTATCATTAATTATTTATTACATTTATGTTATTTTCTGCTATGGCTTCAAGATGCAAGAACTCATACAACTCCCTCCAGTTGTACAAGTTCATTTTGTGGGTGTAGAGTTGTTCATGTTAAAGCAAGTGGTTTGAATCTATTAACATACACTTGGACAACCAAAAGGATAGGGGAATGCATAATGGACCTAATGGAATAATTGATTACCTCAGAACACTCCAAAGCACTTCATTTTTATGTCATGAACATAATGTGGAATACAGTTTAATCTTTTTTTCTTCCCTTCAGCTGTTGCTAAGATGCAACGACAGACTAATCCTTATTCCTCCTTACCAATTCTATGCATTCGATTTCCTACACTGCCACTTCATAAATACAAGGCAGGGAAATAAAACATTACAGCTTCACAAATCTGAAAAGCAAATTGGGGTTCAGACTTTTCCTTTAGGGTCCAACTTCATCTTTGTGTTCCCTCTGTTAAACGGTCCTAATCATTTAACAGAGGGAACGATTAGGACCCTCTGTTAAAAGAGGGTTTAACAGAGGGTATTCCTAATCCGTTTCTCTGTAAAATTATGCAGAAGAAGAGATAAACTAAGCAGTATTTATTCTCTTTTTCTCTTAGCGATGGAAAAGTTTCTTAAAAATACAGTTTGTGCTGGAGGTGGTTCAAGCAGGAGTTACATTTCCTTAAGCTTTTCTGATCCACATGAGGGTTGTGTTTGAGGAAGCATGATTCTGTGAAGCTGCAGAGGTGTTCTTGCTGGAAGCAGATCTTAATAACGTTAAGATGTTACGCAACAGTTATTTTTAGTTGTGCTGCTGTTCAGCAAGTACTTGTTGCATTGAATTTGTTTAAAAAAGTCTCTTTGTAACACTGGCAAAACATAACTCCTATATGAAATGCATTCAAAGATTAAGACTTAGTGTTCATCATCATCAAGTGATTAGTGTAAAATATGATGCTCTTTCTCTCAGGTAATAGGCAGATAATAAGGGGAGATCTACCCCTTCCTTTTGCATCACTATTACATTCATCTCATTAGCAAGAGATGTTCTTTCCTTTTGCTTGACATTTTTCTCTTTGGTCTTTAGCTCAAGTCATATAGCTTCTTTAAAGGACAGGAAAATATATTTATAAATACTACATTTTAAGAAGAGGAAGGTCTAATGTTTCAGTTCCGTATAGAAAGGGGAACAGTTTTTATTTAGGAATGTGTTGCAAAATGTTGCTAGCTACAAAAAATGTTTAAGAATAGATTAATAATGATTAAACTGCTTCTATATCAGAATATAGTACATTGCAATTACTGCGTTTACCTCCCTAAGGAACTGGTCTAGAATTTGAGGAGCAAAACATTATCTCACTCTGCTCTGCACAGAAATTCTTCCTTGGACAGCTCGGTGCCATGACCCGAGTAGGTGTTGTAATAAAAGTTAAGGTGTACATCTTTTTGGTTCCGTCAGTTGAGGCAATACATGTACAGCTTTGCTCCATTTGACTGTTTTAGAAAAAACAATCTGTTATTGTTTGCGTTGGACTAATTCTCATGTATACTAACTTTTAAGACCAATAAATTATCCTTAAATTGTAGGAATCACAGATGTGATGTCCTGTAAACAACAGAAAATTAAACTTTGTGCTGCAGTCTAATTTTACTCAAAACAAGCCAAATAGGCAGAGGACCGAAGGCTTCAGAACAATCAACAAAGTAACATGATGACAACCATATTCCAAAATTGAAATTAAAAAGGCTTTTTTCCAATTTCATTGTTGATTTGAGTTGATTTTGATTTTATTCTCAAACATAGCGTCTGGTCGTTGCAGTTATGGTGCTTGATTCCTGGTTTCATATCCGGTGTTTTTACTTGTGTTCAGCTGTTTTAGTTGTACTTTTCTAAACTCCACTATCACAATTCAACAACGTTTCTTTTGCGAAATAGTTTTACAACTCTTTGTTTTTAATGCACTCAGTAAACATCCACATTGCATTCTTGAATTACAGCTTGTGGACGCTGCGGATGCATTTGATATAAACATGTTAAAACATGAGTCTGTCTTTAAGCTAGGGTAACACACTTTTCATTCAGCCTCTATAATTAATAATAGATTGAGGTAATTAACTGTGATCTTTCTCTCTGTTTCAGAACTCAATGAATCTTCCTCCAGACAAGGCTCGACTGCTGCGACAATATGATAATGAAAAGAAATGGGAACTAATCTGCGATCAGGTGAATATATCTTCTCAGTATGATACAAAGTGGCACATTTGTAACAAGGCATATTGACAGCTTGAACATTCTGTTTCAAATCTAGTGATGCATAGAGTCCCTTGCATTACTCATACCTCTTGAAAGTTATAAAAAGATTGAATATTGTCCTGATGTGTGTCAGGATGACGGTTCCATACTCCGTTATCCTGCCTTCACCCTAGAAGCCCTTCCTAATGCGCACAGATTGCCTTAACTTTCTTGGTCAAGTGGGTGAAGTGGCACAGCAGGGTGCAGAGCTCAGTTAGCCAGTTAAAAACTCCCAGCCTGTTATTGGAGTCAGTGCTACATGTAGAAAATAACAGAGTGCACATGTTGAGCAGTGAGCTGCGGTCTGACGGCAGCCACTACGCCAGAGTTTTTCTGCCTCCTTGAGCAGCCAAGAAAGGGATAGACTAGATCACAACCATGTCGAGAGTTGGTGACCCTGAAGAGAATTTGGCCGCTGACCAGCAAAGATTCCCCCAGCATGGGTGGCAGACTTTTCAGAAACCTTTCAGGCTGAAAGTGAAGCTGGTTACGGGCCTTTTCAGATTGCCAGTGAAGGAGTTTCTAAATAATTACCTCACAAGGATGGATAATGGCTTGTTGAAATTCATCCTTTTAAGTTAGAAGGACTTCGCTTGTTGCTAAGTTGATTTTTTTTATGTCGGCTACTTGGTGTTTTGTCCCCCTCTCTTTCACTATCAACCTATGTCTGTAACAGCTTACACAGCTCTGGGAGTAAGATGTGTTCTGTGTCCATAGTTACAGTGAATCCTTTAGAGTAACCATGCAACCATCACAAAAGGTAGACCCTGTCTGTCCACCCATCTCCCTTTAGGCTGAAGTTTTAAGCTGTTGCTGGAAATATGAGCAACTTTTTTCTTAATAAAAACTGTTTGGAAAAACATTGCAGAGCAGACAACAGCCAGATCCTGTCACTTTGACCTTTTTCCTGCTAACAAGGCATTTTCCAGACAGTTTCATCCTTCTGCAGTCACACCATGTTCTTGAAAACATCCAAAGGTTTTAACTACAATGTGTAAACAACTGCTTGACTTCTTTTACTTGAACAGACTCTACAGATTCTTTGAAAAAAACGCTCTTTTCATTTTCAACCTGTTGCCCAGACAACCTTACTCATATAGGCTCCTAGGAACCATGTGTGTTAAAGGTTGGTTTGCGTTACTCACATTTTATTTTACATTTGGACTGCAATCGGCCCACTTTGTATTTTTGCAGAGTTGCCGGGTACCAGAGTGAGTCGTCTTGTCTGTCTGTTGCTGTCCTCTGAGAGAGACACTCTTTCCTGTCTGCTCTCATGTTGTATTTCCTGTTTTTCTGGAAGAGACTCTCTGGCTCTGATAAATGTAGTGATGCTAATCTCATCTTACTATCTGTGTACAGCAGGTAGTCATGGGAGATGTTCTATTACAAACTCTGTCATGTTTCCATGTAAACCTGTGTAATCGCATTTTTTTTTTTAGACATCCGTGAGTCAAATCAAGGATACAAGATTGTCTACATGGGTGGTACTTTTTGAGTACACTCTGAGTAAATACTTAGAGTTGGATTTTTTCAGTTGGTTGTTATTTTTCTTAAATAACCAAAATACTTTTCTTATAGATCTGTGCGGTTTGGTGGAGTTAAAATTTGCATTCAGGTATTTTCCCCAAATTTCAAAACTCTAAGTTACAGAGGAAAAAAATATGGGGGTTCTTCTTTTAGCCAGCTGCCCACGCAAGTCCTAGTAACAGGAGGAGGGAGACATTGCTGCATTACTCATTACTCCATGCAACCAGGAAAAACTGACTTTCTTTGGTTACTCATTAAAATACTTTATACCACAGGACCAGTATGAATGTTGTGGTTTTGAAGCTGTCCCTGTCTTAGAAACTTGTTGTGCCTCGACAACGGTAGATGGCTCATGTGTGGAGTGTAGCCTGTGTTTCTACATTGGACTGGCAAATTTTATAAATAAGATATTAGGCACAACTTTTTAGAAATAATTTTGTGACATTTTAATTGTTAAAAGATTAACCACAAAACCAAGGTGAAAAAGGAAAAAAAAAAAGGTGGAAACATTAACATTTGGGTATAATTTGACATCATCACCACAATGCCAAATTATTTCCTCCGAATGTAACGCATTTGCTCACCCAATCAAACCGGCCTTGCTTTGGTTTGGTGAGTGTGTGGACTGGATGCACAGTCATCATTGAGCTGATTAGCACATGTGTGACTTCTTAACATACTTAGTTTCTTAAAGGGACCACATTTAGAAAATCTAAGTAGTTGAAACACTCTTTGGCATCTTCATCTGAGATGTATTTAAATGTATAAAAGAACAAAAAAAATGACTAACTGGATTTTTCGCCAAAGTGAGGGAATATATCTCTTTTTAGCAAACAAACTGAAGGGGCACAATGCAGGAGGAGTTGTATTGTGCCCCAAAAGAAAAAAATAAAATAGAAATATATAGAATAATAAAGACACAATCCATCTTATTCCCTCTTCATTTATCACCGTCTGTTTGTACATCTGTGCCTCATAACGTAACAGCCTCAGAACAATATGTAATCAAGATTTAATTGTCTTTGTTTTGGAATAAGCCGCAGTCTGTCTCTTTGACTGGGCTGCTGCCTCACTGTTCTCTGGCTTGTACAGCATAAGCAGAGGGGCCAAAATTGTGTTTGCAAACACTAACCAGAACTAATTGTTCAGCCTGCCTTGAGGAATACGTCTTCCTTCCTTCCTTTTTTTTTTAATTTTTAAAAACAATTTAGCCATACTTGTTGAAGTTTCATCATTGATAAACTGCTGTGCTGCTGTTCTCAGTCTGAAACAAATACAATTTCCCGCTCAACACACTGATCCAAATCCTAGACTAATCTCCTGTTTTTATATTTAGAGCACATTGGTGCGGGCTTAAAACCTGGTGGTTGGTTCTACTTGGGTTATTGTACATCTACAGTGAAATAGTTTTTCACAACAAAGCCTGGTGATCTCCTGGGATTTGTTTTTGTAATTGTTTTTGTTGAATCCATGAGGTATTAAAAACCCTCCTCCCCTTAAAGGGATAGTTAAGTATTTTTGAGGTTAAGTTAATAGGTTAAAAGCATGTAACATACCACCTGCAATAAAGAACTCTTTTGGTGTCATTAGTAGAAATCCACATTAGTTGTTTACATCTCTGTGTACTTTTATACTGTGATTTTCCCACTGAGAAACAAATAAAAGTTGATTCTAATCATGCTTCCCAAATCATTCATTTAACAAAACAATGTAAAGAAATGTTAAATCTGGGTAAAAATCTTTACAGAAAACAGCATCTTTCTGTGACTGATTTTATTTCATGAAATATGAAACGAGTCATATGAGGGTTTGTCATGTCTGCAGCCACGAATGAATGGAGGAACTGTTTTATTTTCTTTCTTGAAGTGAAAGATAATCTAAAGTTCCCATCTATGGACGGTTGCTTACTGTGAGTTAAAGTTTCCTTTGTGCTGAGAATATATAAGGATGTGAGTGTATTTTTGTTTTACTGACCATCTAAATCACTAAACTCACAAAAAATCTAGATGTGTGTTTCTGGAGTCTTTTTTTCATTATTTCTGCGTCATCTTTTTCCCTTTCTTCTCTCTAATCTCATGTTCTTTTTTCCCTTTGACAGGAACGATTTCAAGTAAAGAACCCGCCTCACACTTATCTCCAGAAGCTAAGGAGCTATCTAGACCCTGCAGTGACACGAAAGGTGAGTGTTCAGCTTAACTTACTTTCCTGTTCTGGTGGCCTGGCAGCTTTCAACCCCCTCTCAGCCCAACTCTCCTGACCTTATTACTTTTGTACAGGATATCCCCACAGCTGAGGAAAGATTGCACTGAAGAGTTCCCTAGGAGAGAGCTCGGGAACTCAAGTTGCAAAACATTGCAGATTAGTGAGAAAGCAGACAGTTGTTTATCGGGAACGCCCTGGTTGGAGAAACCCCTGGCCAGAGTTTAATAGTGCTGCTCTGTGGTAAAGAATGTGCAGGGGAAAGACAGACCTATTCCTGCATTGACAATTCCTTGCAGCTTTGCAGGCTCCTGAAAGAAATAATCAGGAGTTCTTTATCTATATGATAAAAATGCCTTAATGTTGCCTTAGCAGCCTGCGTTTGGATGTGTTGCTTGGCTGCATGAGAGGGAGAAAGTTGGAGGCTAGGGAGGAGCTTCATGTGGACAAGTATCAGCCAAACTTCTCTTGTTTGCCAAAATGAAGTCTTTTTGGCTTTGAATGTGCAAGCTGTAGCGAGACACGCCGGGAGACCTGCCTCGGTGATAATCAAATTAGGCAACAAACTCTGCCAAAACAAGAACAAATCACTGAATAATTCAATCTGAAGCTGCTGTGGCTAAAAGTTTTAACCACAATGACAGGAGTAGAGTGGCATGACAGAACTAAAGCAAGCTAAAACTGTGATTATGGTTGTAAAAACAGTGAAACGGCTGAGTTTTTATGAGACTGTTTTGAAAGCTTCTCTGACGTGGGAAATTTTTGAGTCTTCACAAAAAAATTACAGACAGGAAAAAAACATTATGATAGCAAATAATTGGTAACATATGTGCAAGAAAATGTAAGTTTCCTTTTCAATAATCATGTTAATCTAAGATAGCCTTGTAATTTTTTAATGCAGATGAGTTCAGGCCTACAGTGCTGCGGTTGGCATATTTACTACCTGAGGAGTCATGTATTTTAGAGAATCTGATAAAGAAAAGAAGTGACAGCAGAGTGTCTATCAGTGTGTAGGTTAAATCATCTTATTTTCTGCTACAACAGGTTTAGTGTGAGAAGATTTAGACTAGAGATGCACTGAGCAAATTTCCGAGCTCCTATTTTGTGAATTGTTGGGGTGTCAAAACCAATTTTAATTTAATTTGATTTATTAAAAGAAAAGCAAATAGTACCAGTGAATTTAATGGTAAACAATGTTGAAATAATGTTTACTGTAATTTTAGAACGGAGATGGAAGGATTGCAGAGTACTGATGTGTTAAATTGTCTTTGGCATGTAATGGTAATAAGTTTGGTTAGCATTACAAAAACAACACTAAGTCATAACATTTTCAAATCTCTATATTTCTGAATCCAGCCTATTCTTTGTCCGGCAGAAGTTGAAAGCTCAAAAGAATGAAATGGAGGGACTTTGCCGTACCGTCTTCTGTCTTCCTGATATCTATATGGTTTATTTTTTGATGTTTTTGTACATCTTAGGTCTGAGATCACTGAAACCAAAAATAGAAAACTGAGTCTTCATCCCACAGTTACAACTTCCATAATGTAGGGTGTTGCTGTTACAATGTGAACCATGTGAAATCATTAACCTGCCAGATGCTTTCCTCAAAGTAAATTACATACTAAAGAAAAGTTAATTTTTCATTTAAGCAGTTAAAAATGTAAAATTCATATTAAATAGATTCATCATACACTGAATACTGTTTATTGCTATTAATTTTGATAATGACTTACAGCTAATAAAGACCAAAAATTGGCTTTTCAGTAAATTTGGCCAATTAAAAACAACTTTTAAAACATTAATTATATCTTAAGACCCACACAGTCATTATGAAGACTTGACAGGTATCCAGCAACAGCATTTCCACCCTCCACAATAGGGATAAGCTACAAAAGAATGATGTTAAAAAGTTGATTTATTACAAATTTCTATTCTCAACCATAGTAATAGGAAGTTGGAGAGGAAGGAAGGAAGAGAAGCTCATTCAAGAGTTTAGGGAAGAAAGATTCTGACATCCAGCTGGAGTCAGTGCCTCAAGAGCCACCAAACACAGATGTATCCATGGCCTGGGACTTCAGCTGTTGGATTCTTGAGTTGGGCTTAGGAAATATAAGTTTTAGCTGTTGCTCAGAGTACACGGCCCACTCTTTAGATGGTCAGTGTTCTTATCAGAAGTAATTTTTGAATCTATATTTGGAAATCAAGGTCCTAAACTCTGACAAAAGACAGACAAGCTGAAGGTCACTATTAAGTCAACCTGGGCTTCCTCAAAGCCTCCTCCATGACACGATGCACTGATCCAGTAATTTATGCAAAAGGAGCCCCAAAAATGTTTTGAGTACAGATACAGTATGGTAAATGGTCATACTGTGCTTTTCAGTAGAACATTTCTAATTGGGTCTTATTACAGTACATGTTTTGATTAGTCTAACTGTAAACTAAGCAAGAGTTGGAAGTATTTCCAACTTCAAGCATTTTCCAGCATGTTAAATGTTTCCTTGTCAGAGGCAGTGACCATGTTGAAACCTTTCTAAGTGTAAATATTCAGCGTTGTCCTTGAAGATCAATCATATGAGCTGATCTACTGTCCCCCCATTTTTTTCCATTAGAGTTAATCAGGTTTAATAGAAGATGTCCCAAGAAGATGTCACTTCAGTTCTCCACCTTGTTTTTAGCTCCGGTGGCCTCATGTTTGTTGTGTAAAATTGGCATGACATGAGACTGGCGCCTTTTCTTTACCCCGATTGAAAGTTTGAAGTGGACAGACACACAGGAACAAGATGAAAGACTGAAGCGAGCGCAGCAACAGGGAAAGAGGGAAGGAGAGGTGCTGAATTAAAGAGAGTTTATTGAGGGAAGTGGCAAAGAGATGGACGGACGACAGCAGAGACAAAAAACTAAGCACAAGAGGGCACTGAAGAAGAGAGTTATGGGCTTCTTTCTACATTCCTGCTCCATCCCCCTTTTCTTCCAACTCAAACAATTGCCACTTTGTGCCACTGTGAGAGAGCTGGAGGTCATTGCTTCTGCTTTCCATAGGCAGGCTCCCGTACATTCCTCCAAACAGCTCCCAGCCAATCGGCAGCCAAGGAGGAAGAGCCTCAGTCTAGCTAGTCCCCGAGAAAAAATCAGTTTTGCTTCCATAACGACCCCTCCTGTGGTAACACCTCCCCAAACCTCAGTTTTTCACTCTCCCCTCTTTTACATTTTCCCTGCTGTCTCCTCTTCATCTCTCCCCCCTCCTTTCCTATCAGCCTCTCTCTCCCACTGTCTCTTCCTGCTCTCTCTGTGATGCAGCTGGTAGCACTTAAAGTCGTGGGGGTTTAGTGGGGGGCTGAGAGAGCCTGCGCAGTACCCCGAAATGTGTTCTCTGCTTTCCATATCCTTTTTTTTTTTTTTTAAGTACTCCTCCCCAATAATAATAATAATAAAAAAAGATTCTCTTGTTTCTCGTCTCCTCAAACGTACACCGCCCTGGACCAGAGACGTCCACTGGAGAGAATCAGCTGTGGGAACAGCTCTTTTCTCTGTGGATGTTAATAATAGGTTGACATAAGCCTGAGCTCTGCTTCCTCCCAGATATAAACGCATCATGGAAAGAGACTGGGAGGGTTTGTCTCGTCTCTTCTTTTCTGTCCACACTTTTATAGCACCGCTTCAACCTTCTCCAGGTTTTACAGAGTGTTTTACAATGTGTTGATCCTTCACCCATTCACACAAGTGTTCTTTTTTTTGTCTAAGTCTCCAGTCTAATCTGAAATTAGTACAAGGCAGGAGTGGAGGATTGGACCGCTGATGATTTTAAGACAGCCGTTACCCAGGGCTCCTGATTATTCTGGAAAAATCAGGGAAATCTTGGAATTTGGTAGAAGTATTTTCTAGTTCAAAGTAAGAAGAGTAGAAATTCATCCATCAACTGATGGATTCATTACTCCTCAGTTGATCCAAATCACCTCTTGTCTGTGTATTTTCTTTAGTGCAAATATCTTAGTACACTTGAAATAAGACAAAAGTAACTTAAAAGTATCTTTTTCAGCAACATATGGGAGGTTGTTTTAAGAAAAAAAAAACTATATTGTTGAAAAAGTACTTGTTCCACTGGAATATTATTTCACTTATAATAAGCCTTTTCCCATGTTATAAGTGAAATAATCTGCCATTTTCCAACAACATTAAGGCATTCTTTACTTAAACCAAGCTTCCGTATCTTGCTGAAAAGTTGTTTGTAAGTTAGTTTTGTCTTCAAGTGTACAAAGATATTTGAACAGGAAACTAGATAAAAGATTTTGTGCTTTTACAGCTTATTTTACCCTATCCCAAACTGAATGTATAATTAAATCCTAATCCATAGTATTTTACAGTTTTTCTGTTTCTCATGTCAGATTGTCTAAAATGTAAGTGACAAACTTATAAAAACATGGTTACTTGTAAAAATAACAGCTCCGGATGTAACATTTTGTTTACCAAAGTTCAGTTAGGTTTTCTTCTGTATAATGAAGAGGTTTCAATCTGTCTCGTGTGGGGATTTTCCTCTCCTCATTACGTTACAGCCCATTTGATCGCCACGGGTCATTCGCTGAGCTTGTTTTGTTCTTGTGGTTGTGTAACAGACTAAACGGCCTCTTGTCTACAGTTTTGCAGATAACTATTGAGTCAGAATGGGGGAGAAAAAGGACATAGGAATTCTCCGCTCATATTCATTTTTTTTTTTTTGTCTTGATCAGGAGCTGGGTCTCATCTTCGCTTGGTCTTCAGATTTTTATAGCAGCTGTAGCATGAGTAACAAACACGAGAATCTGTTCGTTTACGTAGCTGCTGGGTGTTGAAGATATTTAAAGACACAATCTACTGCCCTTAGATAACAAGATTGGGCTTACCGTAGTTGAACTAGCACTATTTCATAGACATACAGTAGGAAGGTGTGTTTATACACTTAATTATTATGAAAGAAATGACCACAGTGTAACATGGTGATGGCAGCATCAAGCTTTGGGATCAATTTTATTTGATCCCAAAGCGTGATTTTTCTTGAAAATATTTTCTCCACTGTTTGTCCATGAGAGCATCAATACATATCAATAAATTTGAAAATCTGATTGAAACTAAATGGAAAGATGCTTTGACAAACTTATTTGTCAAAGCATCTTGAGTTTGGCCGCGCCACTGAAGCGTTTCAGTGCATGATTCCGATGATGAGATATTAATGTGGATATTCGTCACGTTAGAAGTGGACAAAGTGTTGAAATGGTTTATCGTGGTGTCAGAAAAACTTTTTTTTAATACAGGGTTGACTTTAGTTGAGAGTATGACTGTATGGGCTATAAAATTGAGGTAAAAAGAAGGAAAACAAGAAAACTGTAGCTTTTTTCCAGTGAGTCAGCTCTTCATCTTTAATAGCCTAGTTAATAGCTACTTTTCTGTTGAGGAACGACTCAGCCCCTATTTTTTATCCTTGGATTTTATAACCAGTATGTGCTGAACTCCCTCCTCACTCTCACTTCAGAATATCTGTATTTGTGTTTGTCTGACCTTTCTTTTTAGAAAAAAATGCTCCCCTCAGCCAAAAAACATCCCTGATCTATGTTCCTACCACATGTTGATTTATTAGGGTATGATGAAATCTAACCTCCCCCACCCCCAATTTTATTTTCCTTCCTCAGAAATTCAGACGGAGGGTACAAGAGTCCACCCAAGTCCTGAGAGAACTGGAAATTTCGTTGCGGACCAATCATATAGGGTGAGTCACTGACTGTGCTGAAACGCGTCTTGTGTCTGATTATGTTCGATTTAAGGGGGAAAAGTCTGGCATTCCAGACACTAGGAGATGCAGACGTCGATGCTAAACCCAGCCTCCCCCTCCCTTGTATCATTCCTATCTGTGCTGTGACCTAATATTACACCGAAAGCCATGTGGCGACGAAGAAAAGATGAATCGGAGGATTGTTTCGGAGCAGCTGACACATGAGCAGTCTCTGGAAGGAAAACACATTTTTTCTTCGCTGGAGTTTGGCCGCGCCACTGTAGCGTTTCAGTGCATGATTCCGATGATGAGATATTAATGTGGATATTGCTACACAGATGATGATGATTTCACAATAGATGAGACACTGGTGCATTCATGTGCTATGTTAGGTATTCTGAGATAACAAGTCTAAACCTGTGGCAGCAGATACAGATTTAGAGCTGTACAGTCAGCCTGGAGCAGAGATCAATATCTCACAGAGAGTCTCAGTGTTTCTTCATGCTTTAGATCACACATCTGTGTCTCCATGGGCTGTGATGAGTACGTTACTAATGAGGCCTAATGCATGCTGGGGTATGTTGGATCCAAATTCCAATTATAGTTGTAAAGAAATGCTGCTTTACAGACACAAGGGATGTCTACTTCTGTGTTTTTTAATAGTGTTTGTCCTAAAAAAATGTTCTGGAACTTGATGCAAAGTTTTTCCAGGTATAGATAAGTATGAAAAAAAAAAACATGAATGTTGAAAAATATGTACATTACAGATTTTTTTCCTTCCTTAAATCCTTTGTTTCCTCTTTTTATCTTTCATTTGGTTTTTCTCTTTTTCAGGTCTCATTTCATACTTTGAAATGAAGGACTATTGACTCTGAAAAGTTCAGCCTGGAAAAGTCAGAATTTATTTGCATAAAAAAAATTGCAGGAATCTAATTCAAAGATCAGATCTATGAGCATTACCAAGACAAACACTACCAGAACAGAAAGTAAATCTTTAAATGCAACTTATAGCAGAGCTCTTAAATCTTATCTCAGATTACATTTTTTCTCACTACAGTCATATCTCTCACAATGTGGGAGTCATTTTACTCAGGAAGAAACATGACGTGGTTTTAGTAATTTATAAACAAAGGATATGTGATTGACTCTGAAGATTACATTTCTAGAAAAAAGAAATGACACACTCTTCTAATTTTAAGATTTTATACATAAGAGGCACTTCTAAGTTTTAAATCTAACCTCAACATAAAAACACACTAGGGCTGAAACGATTCCTCGAATGATTTGAGTACCACGATTATTAAAATTCCTCGAGGAAAATGTACCTGCCTCGAATCTTCGTTAATTCATGTATTATTATTTAGCGCACCGTGTTCCGGCCGGAACATTATTTGCGTAACACATAGCTCTCACTTCCGCCTCCGAGTTGTTGACGAAAGCTAAATGTCAGCGGCATAATGTCCAATTCTCAAGTTCGGCCCATGGGATTTTATTGAATGATGATAATGCCCGGCTTTTCATCGTTTTTGGGGGACCAACAAACATCCTTAAAATGACCGGTGCGATGCGATGCCTGAAGTTTGGAAGCCTTAATCCTTAGGAATCCTGCTGGTTGAAAGCGAGCGGCAGGAAGAGGCTGCAGGAGTATTTATACAGGTGAGCGGACAGACTGAACACGGCGGGCGGCTGAATCAATGGTGCTTATAGCGTAAGTGTAACTTTACCGACGAACCGCACAATACATTTCATATCATTACGGTCTCAACAAACAGGTGGCGG
>CAEGAE010055598.1:0-32067 GCA_903067095.1 Girardinus metallicus | reverse complement strand
TATATATATATGTATACTACAGGCAGACCACAATTTTAGTTTTAGGGATGGAGGAAACCGTTCGGTCCGTGTTGGCCACGCTTCCAAATATTGAATTCAAATCCAATATATAAAGATTGGATTTGACTTTATACTTTATGTATATATATAAGTCAAAAAGGTGATCAATCTTTAGTTTGATCACCTTTATTTAGTGGAGCAAAAATCCCATGTTTATATGTATTTTCGTTAGCAAGCTTATCTAGTTGGGACGTAGACAGCGTCTAAAGGTTGCTATGGAGACGCGTTACCCTCAACATGCCACTCTTTGCTGCAGATGTGTAGACAAAAGGTTTGAAGATAGTTTTTTTGGTCTTCCTCATCATCCTGTTCACTTTGGAGGATGACAGGATAAATATTGCTCCTCAACCAACCTGGTTGGTAATCACTCGCTGAAAGAAATGGGCCTAATTGATTACTGATTGGATACTTTAAATATCAGATTAACTTAGAAAATGAATGTATAGATTGAAAAAAGTCTTTATGTAGTTATTTCTGAAAGGATTGTGATTGTTAAGACAAAAATCTTTTTTGTCTTAACAAGGGATATTTTTCCCCCTGCTTAAATTTATTGAAATTAAAGGTTTGACTTTTCAAAATTTTCCAAGTAAAGTTTATGCTACCGCAAAATTTTTTTAAAATTATTTATATATTTGTATACTTTTTAAATTAATTAATTTTTTTATGCAAAAATGTATGTATGTCCGTCCTTCCATATTTCCTGTAGCAGAGCTTTTTTCTCAGCTAAGATGCAACTTTAACCTAACTGTTGACTTCAGAAAAGTTTTCCACAGTGTAAATGGTCATTTGATGGGACTCTTTCTCTTCTGAAATAAATTAAGGCATAAAAGTAATTTTTTTTGGAGGTTATTTAAAATCATCCACAACTCTACACAACTATTCAAGATGAAAATATTTGAAGTTGCTTCATCTGAGGCATTCTTTGCTGTAAAATTAGATATATCAGCGCTACAGTGGCCTGATCCACAAAATAAATTGTATCTTAGGTAAGAGCAGGACGGAAAAGCCTAAGGGCTGAAATAGCACATGAGATTAACATTGTTTCTTTTGAAAAGATGATATGCAATAGCCAACTGGAAAAATGTCTAGTCACTGCAACTCTGCAGTTTCTAAATGCATTTTGGGAGTGGGGGATTTACTCCAGGAGCTTCCTTATGCAAAGACCTGCTGCTTGTCACATTCCATGTGCTGCAGCAACTTCTGCTTAAAGCTGACAGCACAAGTTCGAGTCAGCTGATCACTGTTCTGCTTGGTGCTGTGTGCAGCCTGCCAGCACAACCAATCTGTAAATGGTTAACTCCTCTTCTCTGAGCTGCCAACGCTACGTGTTGAATTCTGTCCTGGGCAGACTCACTGAACAAACAGTGATTAAAGTCAAAGGGGGTTAGTAAGTCTTTGTTTTGAATTTGAAAAAAAAAAAAAAAAGGGATTTTAATATGTTTTCGTCCCACTTTTCTCTGCTACTCTACTCCTCCGCTAATTTGAAGTGCACTTTTAATGCGTTGAATCATTATAATCAGCTAACTGAGAAAGCTCTTTACACATATGGTCCTGAAATCACTGAGTTGATCATAATGATGTTGTAATGTTTTAACCTCTGCACGTTTCGCAACCTAAGCAAAGCAGGCAACTAGCGACTGGAACATTGACGGAAAACTACGTTCACCCAGCTGTAGTATGTGTGTGTGCACGTTCATTCCTTCCTCTACATGTTCATATGACCTACAAAATGCTCAAGTGAAAGTTGGAGGTTGCACAAAATTGATTATGCAACTTCTTTCCTTCTATCTGAACCACCTTTGGCTTTGCTCAGTGAAACATTCACTATGTGTGGAAATCTGTTCATATGTAAAATATTACTCAAAGTTATGCACCAATTTGTTAGTAACAGAAGGTTTTTTTCCAAATGTCAAATGTAACGGTTAATGATTTTTCTGTTTCGAGCAGCAAAAGCGCGTCTCTTTTTCCCTCAGAAATGCGCTGATTAGATTTTGGACAATAAAAAAAAAATCTATTTTAAAAAATGTGCTGCATGTTTTTTTTGTTTTTTTTAATTTTAACATTATCTTCATTTTTGCATCAAAGCATATGTCCCTAACCTTTATCTGAGGTGTATACTGTGGGCTGATTTATTTATAGATTGAAAAATGTAGGAATTAGTTTCATTACATTTAATTTTAAGAAAATCAATATTTTATTTACTTTTTTTTTTTTTCAGAGATATACTAATTACAATTGTCCTTGTCATATGCCAATACTTTTGAAGAAGTACAATAATATGTACTCACTGGCCACTTCATTAGGAACAATTTTCCAGTTCCTTGGTAAGCCAAATAGCAACTCCAGTAGCCAATCACGTGGCAGTAACTTAATTCATTTTGGCATTTAGATGTGGGGAGGATGACTTGTTGAATTAACACAAACAAAGCATCAGAAAGTAGATCTAAATGTCTTTGAATGCGTCTTGCTGCTTGTTGTCAGGTGGGTTTTGCAGAGTTTTTCAGAAGCTGCTGATTTGCTGGGATTTTCACTTAGAACTGTCTCTCAGCTTTTCAAAGGGCGGTGCAGAGTGGTGCAAGGTGATAACAGTGCAAGGTGTGCAGGAGTGGAATTTGGTACAAACAGAATGCAAGCATAGACTGGTTCAGTCTGATGATGGTATAATGCAGGGTTTACTGCAGTGTATTATAAGCCTGGCGGGCCACCAGGCTTTACTTGTGCCCCCACCAGGCATAGCATTGCTTATTTTTTAAAAGTTTTTAAAAAAATATGTGCATTTTTTAAGACCATATAGTTGGTGTTCAGGTATTAATCTTCCAATCTTTCAATAACACAATTATCAAGTGATATTTTCAAATTTCCTGTCAACTTTAAACATTTTTTAACTCAAAAAGACAACGGGCCACTGGATGAATGACTGCCCGAGTGCCCAACCACTGGCTTAGCAAGTTTTCTGGGGGGAAACCTTGTAATGGGATATTTTCTTGGCACCGTTTTATTTTTATTTATTTTTTTTTTTTTTCTGTTTTGTGGCAACGCACAGCCTAAAGAAGCTACAGGAAACCCCCTCATTCGGGACCGATTCCCAGCTTCACCATCCGGTAATAACGCCTGATAACATCATAGGTAAGACGTCTTCAGTAGCAGATGTTTTAAAAACAAGTTTGAACACACAGCTCTGAACTTTCAGGACGAGACAATTGACTTGTGTGTACTAATGCTTTATTGACACTGACATATTTATTATACAAGTCAAACTGGTCCAGTCAGCTCAGAGATGAGCTGAATGAGAACACCTGCTTGCTTTGCCTATGAGGACTGGTTTCGCTTCATTTTTTCTAGAGTCTTCTTTACATTCTGAGAAAAGAATTTAGTAACGAAAGCATGACCCTTTGCTTCATTCATTTACTTTTTTTTCCCCTTTACCTCCAATGATTGTGCACTTTTTGTGTTTATCAGCGAGCTACTGTGTAGCGAAGGCTCAGGAGTCATTCCTCCATGACTCACTCTGTTGGCGCTTTACCGACAGACAAAACGTCTTCAAGCAAACCTTACGTGCTCATATAGTGTCAGTCTAATCAAACAGAGAAACAAATCATTATGGTTGCAATAATAATTTTAAATAAAGATTAGAATAGATTAGATTACCTTGCCATGGTTACCAAAAATTATAGCATTGTTGTGAAGTCTGAAAACTTTATAACATTATAAAATGACTTTTAAATACCTGCGAACACAGAACTCTTCTAAATTACGTAATTCAAGCCAGTCAAAACAACAAACGTCACCTCCAGCTGTGGGCTGGTATTTGGTATGACGGGCTTGGGTGAAAATACCACAGAAAATATGTATCAGTGTAGGATCTAAATAAAATAATATTAAACTGTTGAAACAGTATGACTGAGTGAGATTGAAACTGTCATTTAAAAAAAAAAATTGTCACTGTATCGAGGTTTGTTTTTTTTTTTATTGCGGCCAAGATTTAACAGGGTTGTTGAGTCAGGCCCAGTTCCACACCCGATCCAAAGATGAGCAAGACAAAAGCAAAAGCGAGAAATTTGATCACGCCTCACTAAGTGGTTTCAGGTCACAGTGTCATACTTTCTGTGACGCTTTTATAGCACTTGATGCAGTTTTCAGGATTTTGAATGTGAGAGTCTTGTTTGTGTGCTACTGTTGCACTGTAAATAAATAAAAGTATAAGTTTAAATAAATAATCATCACTGTAATAGTCATTAATATTTTTTTTTGTGCTTTTGCTTGGCATTGATTCATATTTGATCAGAAAAGTAAAAAAAACTATTAATTCACTATAAATTATGAAAAAAAAATTTAAGAATTTCAACAGAAAATGACCTTTTGATGAGGTGGAAGGTGGAGCAGATTACAGCAGCAGTTTTATGGTTTCAGCTAAAAGGAAGTGAAACTTCAAGTGCGTTACAAAAGTACATTCTTAAGAGATCTGAATCTCCTTGCTTGTTACTCATTCAGTTAACAGCATCTCTGTCCTCCTTCCTCTTCTCTTACAGGCTGAGCATCCTAAAGAAGGAATCCCCGCTAAAGCCTCCTCTGATTGCGGTCTTCAAAGCAGATCCGAATATAATCTGGAACAGTCGGTAATGTCATAATGGATTACCGACGTGTCCCTGAAGCCTGTGAAATCCAGACCAGAAAGAATCTGATCGTCCTGGTTTGAATCGAGAGCTATCTGAACACACACGCTGTGAGCCACCATGGAGATGAGATGTCTGGATAAGGACACATTGTGGGGTTCAACATGGTTTGCCTAAAAGACATGACCTGGAGTTGCTGGGATTTTCTCTGAGCTGCTTGGACTGGGTTTTGGGCTTCGCTGTGGTTACTAATGGAAACGAGCGTCATCCTGTTTACATCCTTCATCTCTCAGGAAATGCAAACTTGACTGAATAGATTTTTGTGTAAGGTTCTTTGCAAGATGGAGCACATGCGGAAGCGTGCTCCCGTTCAACGCCTCATCAAAAGGTCATAAGAAGTATTTAAACCGATAGGGACTGTATGACTCTGGCATCATCACGAAACATAAACCCTTAATCTGGAGTATTTCTTTCACCGGCTCCAGCATGCATTGTCCTGTCAGGAGGAAACGTCCCACGTGTGAATCTGATTTCTCGGCCATCGTTGTTCCCTCCATGCACGGGTCTGGCTACCTCGATTATACTGTCGAGAACCACGCTTCCAGATCCTTTTTGGCCATTGATGAGTTTAGACGGCAAGAGATGCTGTGCGATCTGGTGCTACACGTCACGTACAAGGACCGGACGATGGACTTCAAGGTAATGCCAATCCCAGATACACAGCACTTTTAATCTTTTCTCATTTTATTTTTCAGATTACAAACAGGTTACCACAAAGTGATGCATATTTTTTGAGGTGAAATCACTCCTCAAACTCTGGAGTGCGGCTCTCGTAGTTATTCAGTACACCTGAGCGTTGGGGGTATGCCTGTACCAGCTTTGCATGTCTAGAAACTCAAGATTGTCAGCTATATTGAGGGATGAACTTTAACTGGGCCATTTTCGCACAAAATGATTAGATCGCTGACATGTTAGCACTCTACTATATGGCTTACCCTTTGACCTGCTGAATCTGTGTAGTGCAGGACTATAAGCTGTCATATGAAAGGGAAGATTAATTCTTGCAAGACAATGTAGTTAAACCAGGAGGTTTTGAATAATTCACGTATTCCTGATTGCAATTATCAAATTTATTTTAGGTGTTGTTTATATGACTCGAGCTCGTGCCCTCCATTAGTATCATTTATTATAAATAGAAAAGTTTAAATATGATTGTGAATTCCAGTTTAGATATTAGTCAAACCTACATTATTCCAAGCTGTCAGACCTGAGGCTCGTTCAACCAACCTGATGACTGACAGCTTGTTCATTAAGTTACTGTTTACTCTTTTTTTATCCAATTATGATTAAAAAAATCTAAATCTGATAGTTTGCATTTAATCACACCTTCACCTTACTCTTTATGCCAAGAACTAATAATTTTATTCTGCTTTTTTAAAGCAACTTATCCATCCCAGCCAACTGTAAGTTGAGAAATTCTGAAAAAAAAAAAAAAGAAATCTGTCACATGTGGCTGAATTGTCGCAACATTGTGCATTTGTGAACTTCATGTATTTTAATATTAAATGTTGACAAATGCTTCCAATAAAAATGTTGTCCGAGTTAAACAGCGGCTGTTATTAAGCCTGATGTATTTATGGTTTTATTGTACCGTTGTTTATTTTAAATTTCTTTCTTGGTTATAAATTATTAACAGGATTTGTTCCCTTTAAGTTAATCTGAGGTACAAATCTCTGCTGCACAGCTGGATGCCCGATTCTTTATAAACGTTCTGCCAAAATGGCCTAAATGTATGCACTGCACTAAATACCTGAAGATCTGTCTGTCCAAAGGAAATTCAAAAATTATATTATTTTAGGAATTGAATTTGAAGACGACAAGTTCACAGAAACAACCATGATCAGGAAATAAATATGCCAAATAAAGAAAAAGGATTGATTCATCCATAAGCTTTTGGCAATATATTATAAAGTAAAAACAAACTTTTTCAAGATTATTTAAAAAATTGAAGCATCAACAAGAAGGGATTGTGAAACACCAACAATCCACGCTCAAAGAAACATTTAAGGTTCCCTCTAATACATACTGTTTAATCTACCATTTTTTGTGAGTATTACGTTTCTGGCTTGTATTCGTCAGCCTTTACCATCTTGTGCAGTACTTTATTATTAATAACTACTTGTGTGTTTTCAGGTTCACAAAGTGGTGCTGGCCTCCTGCAGTGCCTTCTTCAGAGCCATGTTCACCAGAGGCTTCAAGGAGTGCAGTGCTTCGGAGGTCACCCTGCGTGACGTGTGCCCCGAGGTGGTGGGAAGACTCATTGACTTCGCCTACACATCCCGCATCACGGTGGGAGAGAAATGTGTGCTGCATCTGCTTTTGGCTGCCATGAGGTAAACGCTCCCAAGCGGCAGCGCAGCTTCGAGGGAAACAGGTGAATTCCAAGGTCGACTCTCTCCTCATGTTTTGCTTTTATCTTATTCCTGGGAAGATATCAGATGGAGGACGTGGCCAAGGCGTGTTGTGATTTCCTTACAAAGCACCTGGAGCCGGCCAACGTCATCGGGATTTCCCGCTTTGCCGAGGAGATCGGCTGTACCGAGCTGCACAAGACGTGCCGAAAGTACATCAACTCGCACTTCAGTGAGGTGAGGTGCTCAAACCGTTGAGTCTCTTCATATGGTCTGCTTAAAGCTTCACTCTGGTGAAACATGTACCAAGACAAGTAACTGTATGTCCTGTGAATTTGGTTTAAATGCTGTACAAAGAATTGTTTTTATTATAGTTCCACTCATAAAACGTTTCACAAAAAAAGTGTTCTTTTTCAGAAACTTAGCGCATTTCTTAGAACGTCTTCAAATGCAATGATTGGGATTTCAGCTGCTTTCTGTGCAGCTCTGCTACGTTGAGATCTACCGACTGATATCTGAACTCAGATATCTGAACAAAGCACAGGACATTGCTAAGATGGACTCAGAGCCAACCATTATGTTTTTTTTTGTTTTTTTTTTATTGTTAACATGTCCTTTGCCTGAAGTAACTCGGCCTTGAACATTTCCTGGCTGTGCTTTCAGATCCTCAATCAATTTCAGATAATTTTTCACTTTCTTTTCCCTGCTTTCCACTGACTTCACGTCGTCCCCCACGCGGGTTAAAGTCTAGCCGTGTGGGCGTCTACGCATAAACTAGTGCCATTGAGACTCCTCAGAGCAAAATGCTGGTTATCAAAGAAGCTAACAGCAAAATCGTTGGTTGCTGCATTTGACTTATGCAATATTAAATGTGTCACACAGCATGCTGACCTTGCTCAATCTGATAAGTCAGCGAAAAGTTCAGCTGCAGGGTGTCATATCTGAAACCCAACTGATTGGTATCAGGGACAAACTACCAAGACTCAGAACTTTGGCACATGCGCTATACTTTTGGTTTTTTTTCCTCTGTGTGACATTTTTAGATTTGTGAATGCAGCAAAATCATTCAACTTGAAAAATACTCAAAATGAACGGTTTCTAAAGGAGCTGCTTTTGTCTTTCTAACTGTAGGTGACCAAAGTAGACGAGTTCTTCAGTTTGTCTCACTGCCAGCTGCTGGAGCTCATCAGTCAGGACAGCCTGAAGGTGCTCTGTGAGTCTGAGGTACGTAGCAGCACTAGAAATGAATGGTTGCATCTATTCTCCACACTGATGTTGCTTCCTAGCTTTTTTTATTATTATTATTAAATGACGACACCGCTTTCACCCTGTTTTTTTTTTTTTTTTTAAGCATAATTTGCATGTTAAAATAATATCCTTACAGGTGTATAAGGCATGCACAGACTGGGTGAGCTGGGACATGGAGGGCAGAGCCCAGTACCTACATGCGCTATTGAATGCTGTTCATATTTACGCGCTACCTCCTAAGTTTCTAAAGAACCAGCTGCTGTCCTGCCCCATCCTCAGCAAGGTAAAAGCCCCAGCTTGGAAATCTAACCAAGATTTTCTCCTATAAACTTTCAACATTCAAGTGTTTAGGTCTTCGTTCAGTTTCAAACTATTCATGTTTTTAAATTGTTGTTCGCTTGTTTATCTCCAGGCCAATTCCTGCAAGGACTTCCTGTCTAAAATATTCCAGGAAATGACGCTGATGAAAGTTACTCCTGCACCCATACGTGGAACTCAGCTCATCTATGTGGCCGGAGGGTAATGGCCCCTAAACATCCTCAACAGCAACTCGATTGTTTTTTTTAGCCCCTTGAATTTTTTTTGGTTTCATACTATTTGCCTCCAGAAAGAGGCTTAGCCTGCCACCCAGTGGATTATTTTAGGAAACACAGCCATGCTTCCCTAAGAGGAGGCGTTCTTCCTTTCCAACTCTATTGTCAGCAGTTTTCCATCCTTAACTGATAAATAAATAGTTTTTTTTTAGGACTTTCATTATATATAAAAATCACATTCATCTGCTTGAATCTAACAAAGTGACAATTACTCCTATGGTTGCTGGACATTAATGGTCACAATTGGAATAAGGTTATCTTCTGAAAATGAAGTATTGTTAAATAAATTTTTATATAGAGACTTAACCGAACATAAAATAAACACCAGGTAAATTTAACATGCATTTCCAATGCAGGAAACATTTTCTCAATAAAAATATTTTCAATTGGTTCGTGAAAACTTAAGGGTTTTTGAAACTATGACTGTTTAAAACATTAAAATACCTTGATATTAGGAATCAATTAATGCCTAAAGTCAACACATATCATAGCACAAACAAAGATTGTGCTAGATTGTGTAGATATCTACACATATAGATAATAACATCTATATGTGTATTTTATGAAGTCTACCTCATTTGTCTGAAGGAAGTGAAGATGATTAAAATCCTGAATTCATTTCAGTTCAATTTAAAATACCTTATTTATGCCAAAGGAAAATTAAATGTTGCCAAAACTCATATCATTTAAGTATCTTCAAAGAGTTGTTGTGAATGGTGATGCTGTGGGCATGAGTTGTTTCTGATAGCAGTCTGTCTTGCAACTTATCTAAAGAGGCCTCTGACTGAAGACACTGTTGTTGTGTGATGGATGGTTAGAAAGCCGTTCCTATCCATACCTGTTATGATTGATTAATGAGATGATTTGAACCAACTCTGTGGGATTTGGTGTAAGTATTGAATGAACTTTTGAGATGCTAATCAGCTGCTTCCAGTTGTAAAAAAACATACCTTGTTGCCACAGTTACGCATTAAGCGTCCAAAAGTAAAAAAAAAAGAACAAAATAGTAAAAAATACATAACAGAGCTTCTCCAATATGCTGCCACCATTACCATGCTATAATGCTAAAACTTCTACATGAATAAAAACAGTCTTTTGTCACTCTGGACATTTCTCTGAGAACTGACTCACCCTTTATGTCTTTTTTCTCTTCAGATACCGGCAGCATTCCCTGACCACCATGCAGGCGTACGACCCCAGGAGGAACGTCTGGATGAAACTGGCCGACATGGGAACTCCATGCAGTGGCCTGGGAGCCTGTACGCTGTTTGGACTCATCTACGCTGTAGGTCAAAGTGCTTACATTGTCGAGCTTGAATCGTTAAATAATGTTCTTCCTTTATAAATTGATCAAAAGAATGCATGGATAACAATGTGTTAGACCGCTTATTTCCTTTTCTTTTTTTTGTGATATCCAGGTGGGAGGCAGGAACCTGTCACTTCAGACTAACTCAGACTCCAGCTCTCTGTGCTGCTACAACCCAATGACCAACCAGTGGAGCCAGCGAGCCTCACTCAACATCCCCAGGAACCGGGTCGGCGTGGCTGTGGTGGACGGCTGCATCTACGCCGTGGGCGGCTCCCAGGGCTCCGTGCATCACAACACGGTGGAGAGGTGAGACTCTATATACATTAATCTATATTCCAGAAATAATTCAATATAAGTGACAGGATGAAATGCTCTTGAGAGTTTCACTCCTTTACTTTTAAATCACACTGAGCCTCCCTTTGGGTATTTCTCAGTGAAACCTGCAGAGGTGGTTAAGCAGATTACTGCTTGTAGCCAAATCAGACAAAACATGTTGGGACAAACCTTTCTGAAATGTCAATCTTGATGGGAATGCTTTGCATCTTCTTGCTGCCTGAAGTAGCTGCGTTGACGTCATTCTGTTACCAAGAAATGAATTTCTTTTTTTTCTTTTAGCTTTTTCAGAAAAAGAATGGATTTCTAAGAGGAGAATCATTATCACTTATCTGCACCAGCCTCATGAGGAGATGATACATTTTGTGAATGCTTTTAAAACGTGATGTAAAGAATTAATTAGAATTATGTTATTAATGTTAGGTGGGGAAAAAAAAAAAAAAAACAGGCAAGAAATTCATGGGACAGTCTAATGCCTCGGCGTTAATACGGCTAAACTGAGATGAGGAGATAATGTCATTACATGCATACTCTGCTGCTGATAAAATACCGCGAGTACAGAGGACGGATTAACTGGTCAAAGGTTTAGAGCTAATGCCAAGGACGCCTGGCCAAGGTGACTGTAACACAGATCAATTTGTAACTTCAAATCAAACAACATCATGCATAACACAAAAAAACTGTAAACCAAGCCGTTTCCTTTTTCCTGTATTATATTTTTTTTTCTTGACAAAAATCTGTTATCAAGACATCAGCCTCGAAAGCAGCCACAACTGCAGTGAGCATGAAATCTGACGAGATCTGAGGTCATTTCCTGTCATATTGGACAGAGACACTTGCTGCACTCTGATTTGATTTGCTGTACGGTGAATCGCTATGAATGAAACTAACTTTGTCTGTTTCCTTCCTCCTTATTTAATGGTTCTGCATCAAAATCGTCTCAGGGTTTGGTTATCTGTTCTGCTGCTTGTTCGCATTTTTGTTTCCTTCCTCTTCCTCTCAGCTTTCCACGAATGGAAATTTAAATATGCTGTTCCTGCCTAAATGTCTTCTTCAGGTGTTGCTGTGCTGCTAAAGAGAACCTGCTTGGTTCTCTTTAGCTTAGCTTGGTCTCTGACCTCAAACCCCATCAGCCCCCTCCATCCCCCAGGCTCTGAGGTCAGCGGCTCCTTCCTTCCTTACACGCTCAACGAACAGAGACGCATCGATCGTGTCGAACAATACGGACACGGAGCAATAAGATTGGAGCTCGGACGCTAAAATCAAAATCGCACTATGTTGGCTAATGCGTCTTTCCGCATTTCCGCCTGACTCGTCTGACTGAAATGAGTTCAATATTCCAAGAGCACGTTGCTGCACACAGAGAGCTTTCACACAGACACCTGTTACCTCAAAAGCCGTGTCAGCACTGAGCTTTTTAAGCGTTCGTTCCACATAACGGAGAAGTTTTAAGGGTCGCTGACAGATGCCTCAAATTGAAACCAAGTTTGTTGGCGCTCGCCGAGCTTCCTCTGCTTTTTAACTCTTTAAAGATTCACATTTGGTTTACTTTGTACAAGTGCAGCTCGGTGGGTGTTATGTATAATTCATTCAAGAAACAAGTTTCTGAAGCAGGTCCAGATTGGGCAGAGAGAGAAAAAAAAAAGAATCTAATGCATACAATTAAAATAATGAGGTTTACAGAGAAAAGATTTGATGCGTTTCAAAAATACAATGAATTCAAAGTAAATTAATCATAAGAACAAATTTTAATTTACATGTAATTTTTATCAGTCATTGAGATAATTAACCTGAACTATTCCGCTGATGATCCTCCCCCCATGCCTGACATTCTCCAGCTTTGCAAATTAAACCTTTTTAGAAATTGTTAGATATGCAGAAGCGTATGTTTATAACTAATTTAACAACTTAATTTTTCATGCTAAATCTCGTAGCAGGTAACTTTTAAAGTGTCTCCAGGTCAACATATTTGCCTCCTCTGCTGTTTCAACATCTTTGGCTTCGCTATAAAGCTTGTTAATATTTGCCAAGCACGATTGCGGGCTTAAGCTAATCCACTCAAAGTTGACTGGCTCTCGCAGACCAAGGAGGTCATTGCACTCGGCCGTTCCTCCCTCTGCATCCGTTTGAAGTCTGCAGAAGTTGCTGCGGTGATTTATTGGAACCGATTGTTAAGTAAAGTCATTAAAGGTAGATAACGGATGATCGCCCGACTGACTGACCTGCAGGTGGGATCCAGAATGTAACCGCTGGTCTTTTGTGTGTCCGATGTCCGTGGCTCGACTCGGCGCGGGCGTGGCAGCCTGCGGGGGGGTTCTGTACGTGGTGGGGGGATATGACGGACAGAACCGCTGGAACACGGCTGAGCGATACCTGCCCGACTCGAACACCTGGCACCCTTTGGCTCCTATGAACACTAGACGCAGTGGACTGGGTGAGCTGGATTTGACCACGCTTATGTTCATCTCAGAAGTATTTTTCTAAAAATATAAACATTGACAGCCTCCAACTGATTTTGCTTCTATTCTTTTTGTGTGTTTTGCAGGATTGGTTAGCATGAACTCTTACCTGTACGCCATAGGAGGCTACGATGGACGGAACCAGCTGTGCACGGTGGAACGATACAACACCACCAAGAACATCTGGGAGCCCAGGGCCTCCATGAAGCACTGCCGCAGCGCGCTGGGAATCACGGCACACCAGGGACGCATCTACGTCTTCGGTCAGTCTTAGCGCTGATGTTGGTCAAATAACACACAAGTCAGAAAAAGTACAGAGCCTCATGAGCGTATTTTAACCTGTTCTCATTGGAATTTTATTTGATAGACGATCACAAAGTACGTCCTAGACCAGTGTCTCCCAACCCTGGTCCTCGAGGCACACTGCCCTGCATGTTTTAGATATTTCTCTGCTTTAATACGCCTGATTCAGCAGATTGCAAACACTTGTCAATTGAAATCACCTGTGCTAAAGCAAGGTAACGCCTAAAACATGCAGGGCAGTGTGACTTGAGGACCAGGGTTGGGAAACACTGCTCTAGAGCATAGGTGTCAAACTCCAGTCCTGGAGGGCCACTGCCCTGCAACTTTTAGATGTGCCTCTGCTGCACCACCTAAAGAGAATAATTAGGTCATTAGCAAGGCTCTGGAGGACTTATCTACACAAGAAGGAGGTAATTAAGCCATTTCATTCCAGTGTTTTGTACCTGTGGCACATCTAAAAACTGCAGGATAACGGCCCTTGAGGACTGGAGTTTGACAACCCTGCCCTAGACGTTTCAGCAGAGTCAAGCTCCATCCGAACTGCAGCTTCAAAACAAACACGATGGATAAAGTGTCTGAACTGATGTAAAAGTGTGTAGGAATTCAAGTTAGACGACAACAAAGATGGTATTTTGATGTTGTGTAAGGTCTGCAGTCTGCAGGCGTGATGAGCAGTTGGAGACAAAACACTTTTTACTGATGAGCTGAAAGGAAAAAATGTATAAAAGTCTTTTCAAGTTGCCTAATGCGCTGAAGTCTGAAACGTCTGCCGGCCACATTTCTCCTCAACAGTTGTTTATGGAAATGACGTTTTTGCAATTTGTGTGTAAATGTGCAGACTTTGCGCAAGTCCATGATTTAAATATGTTCTATATACATCCAACTTAAGGCAAGCAGACACATAAATGGCACATACATCGTTTGTATGTCGTCTCCATTTTTATAAATTAAGGAAGTGATGCAATACAAACAAATTATTTTTCCATCAAATTGCACACAAGACAGCATTTATATTTGTCAATCGTCATATTTAGCCTTTTCTTCTGGTAAATACATAAACCGGAATAAGGATTTCATTTTAACTAGATCTTGATGACACGCTGTAGAGGTAAATCAGGTAAATCGTTTGATTGAGGCGTATTGAAGTAGTGATCCAAAAGATCTAGAACTGCAGCTTTTCAGACTAGAGTTGGAGACTCCAGTGCAACCATTTGCACTGAGCTAATTAGTAAACGTTTGTGAGTTCAGCGAAGGTGTTTAAAGAAAGCAGGAGTATCCCTGTTTCCTGTCAGGGATTCTCATGTAGGAAAGGCAGGAAACATGTGAAAGAAGGTGCAAAAGAAACTTTTTTTACCTACATGCAACATTCTTTGGAAGTGCAGATAGATTAGATCAAAGCGTGTTCATGTCTTAAATGGCCTAGTCAAAGTCCACACCATTAGGAATCTGTGGTAACACTTTATTGTTGACACACTACTGGTCAACCACCAAAAATCCTGATAAAATACTTTAGAGTTTGTAATATGAAGAACAAAATCTGTAGCCGAATAAAACTGTTTTATTGGGCGCCATTCTTATGCAGTGTAAGATAATTTTAATGACACCTGATTTTATGCCCAGGTCGTAAAATCTCTCTGCGTTTATGCGTTTCCGGTAGGCTTCTTCTGGTTTGTTAGTTTGAAGCTCGAGAAGAACAATAATACCATAAACTAATTAGGTCATTCTGATTGTTTTGCAGGCAGGTCGATAAGTAGGTGATGCTTTGTTTTTACAGAGAAAGATGGACTCTGCTTCAGCTTTAACTTTGATGTTAGCAGGTATTCACATCGAAAACAAGCACTATGGGTATTGAGTTCCTATACATAAAAACTATATTTGCTAAGCCTGGACTGGGCTAATAAACTGGATAAAGACCAAATGACTTTAAGCTGATTCCTTCTTTAACGCCACTCTGTTTCAGGGGGGTTTAACCAGCACGGCTTCCTGTCCAGCGTCGAGTGCTACTGTCCGGACCAAAACGAGTGGGCGCTCATCACCGACATGCCCGTTGGACTCAGCGGCATGGGCATCACCGTCACCATGGAGCCCTGCCCCGGCCCCCTGCCCGAACAAGAGGACGAGGATGAATCCATGTAGGCCAAAGGACGAAGAGGTGTTGCGATTAAAAAGCAAAAATGAGCAGAGAGGGTTCGTAAAATCAAAAGACGTTCCAAAATCAGTAAAAAAAAACCCAACTTTTTTATGTCGCCTCCTTCATGGATTTCGCGGAGAATGCACCTCAGGAGACGGCGCAGTTTAATTCCCCTCCTTGATGCGGGCCGAAGGTTAGTTTATGTTTCAAGCACAATCACGCACAAAAAAAGAAACTACCTGACTGAAAGGAATGTTTATAGAGACTTTTTCTTAAAAGAAGGAAAAGACAAATAAGGCTGTATTTAGCCTGGGTGAAGGATTCTCTCGTGTTGTTTTTTCCCCTTTCTTTGTCCCCTTCAGGTAGTCAGAGCCGCATAAAATTTCTAAAAGTCACTTTAAATAGATTTGATTGTTTTTATTTCTACTCTTTTCTGTTTGCATCTTTGACATTGATTCTCAAAAGTTAACCCGTTAAACATCAATGTTTTTAGACTTGCACCAGTGAGACCATGATGAATCATTTTCTTATAATTTTCACCTTCAAGTTAATCTATATCCTTTACTATAGACTTTTTTCAAAAACAAATTTGCTGTGTGGCAAATGTAGCTGCATAGAGTCATCACTACCTGCGATCTGTTTTTAATGATGCCAATGCAGAAAAACGCTAACCCCGTTTATCTGTCTCAACATTCATCAACCTTATTGCGTATCAATTATCGATATATTGGTTATTGCCATCCTAGCATACATAGCTGATACCGTCACACAATGACATTATTCTATTTCTACTTCTTTCGTTTCCAATTGAATTGTACAATATAAATGTTTGTCATGGTCTCATTTCTTGGTGTTTTAATGGGTTTTGTAAAGTTTTGACAGCCACTGTTTCCTGTTCAGAAGAAGCACTTTTTAAAAAAAAAAAATTTTCTGCAGTTAATTCAAGCCCCTAGTTTTTGTGGTCCAATATTCCTGTGCTGTAATTTTTTACTATTATTATTGTTGTAGTTGTGTGTGGCAATAAATGTAATTTTATAAGTTAATTATAAACATATCAGTGTTTGCGTAATAATCCTGTTTTTCTTTAACAAACCTCTCCTGTCACAGCGGTGTAGCTCCAGTAGATTCTGTAACAGCCTTCGTGTCACCACTAGATGGTGGAATAAGGCTGAAAATCGAGACAGAAGGCGGTCTAAATGTGTTCACATCCTTACAAACAATAGGAGACTAAAATATGAAATATGTAACAATGCATCGTGGGCATGATGAGCTGTGATGCTTTTGGCTCGTGTTTTATTCACACTCGCAGCTACCGAGACCCTCCAAGAAGCTTTCACTCTCGCAGTCCCCAAGCAAAGACACAGGCCACCGGACTGCGAACAGAGTTAGTCATCACACACAGACGTCACTCGGGAGTGTTTGCGTCCTCCTCTTCCGCGCTGCTGCTCCCCGTCTCCTCCATGTCTCACCTGCAGTTATCCCAGCAGGACTTCAGACAAGGAAGGTCCGGTTCTGTTAAGCACAGCCTCGGTCACCTCATCAGGTTTCCGAGATGAACAGACGAGAGGAAAAATGTTTCATTCGTCATCTGGGATAATAAGTTGGGACGTGGTTACTCGTCCAGTTCCGAGTGCGTCTGCGTACGGCTGTTGACAGAGCAACCTGTTGGGCGATGAGTATGGATGGGCATGGAGGAGGAAGACGAGGAGGAGGGGTCAGATTCGCTCTCGGGGCCCCGGAGGGCGCGTGCAGAGACGATCGAGAAAGTAAAGGGCTCTTACTCACCACTTGCAGCCCTACATAAGAACGAGTGACTCACATGGCGAACGCATGACGCAGGCATCTCGTACACATTTGCACTTGGTTACACAAATACGGGTGTGCGTGCGCACAAACACATTTGTTCTTTATCTGTGTGTGTGTGTGTGTGTGTGTGTGTGTGCGTGCGTGCGCACACTGGTGCAAAAACAAAGCTGCCTGTCTCTTATTCACAGGCTGTGGAAACAGATTTGACTCAATGTGTTCATTGTCTCATGAGGGGAGGGGAATAAAGACGGGAGATGTCGCACTGTACGGCAGGGAGATTTGCCTTTTGCCGAGAGTCACTGGAGGAAAATTAGTACGCATGCAGATGTAGGCTGTTGTACATCTTTTGCATGTTTGCCGAACAGTTGCACAACCCCAAGAGAGAATCTGATGCTCACAGACACAAGATGCAGTGACTGATATTCATAATGAGTAGCTGCTTAGCCCAGTTATTATTGAGGGCAAAATCATGGTTGAGCGGCCTAAAGAGAGCCAAAAGAAGTCACTAGTTAAGAGAAAATCAAATGGGGTAGAAGGTGCTCCTGTCAAGTAAGACCAGCACCATGATGAAACATGGGTGGTGGCAGCATCATGCTGTGGGAAGAGGTGGCCAGAGCTAATTCTGGGCGCTCTAGTCCAGTTAAAGTCCAGACCTAAGTCAACACAGCATGACAAAGTAAAAGTCATTGTGATCTGCTTTTAAAAGGCCTTTGTTTCATGGTACTAGTACCACTTATAAGTTAGTGTGATGGTATTTGTTATAAAAGGTTTAGAAGACTACTGGTTGATAGGAGAATGGATGAAGCCAACATCTTCTGTGGAGATGCATAGTAGTGGCAGCATCATGCTGTAGATGTCTGGGTTTTACTTTTTTTTTTTTCCATTTAGCAGAGGCAGAACCTGTTCTGTGTTTGAACTGTTTGAAATAAGACTTTCTGAGTTATCAAAACTACCATCTCCATCTAAACCTTCAATCTGTATGTTAGACCCAAAACCATTAAAGGAAGCGATCCCTTTAATTGGCAGACATATCCAATTAATATCAGTTTTTATATATCTCACGCTGTTTCACAACAAATGTTTCAAGACACTTTATTTAAAAAGTTATTTTAGTTCTATAATAAATACATCCCAACTGATTATATCTAAATATGACTGACATAAGCTTAGTATCAGGTATGTACCACAGGCCTTAAAGGTTTACTTGAGATGTTCTCTAGATGTAAAAAAAAAAAAAAAAACGCAAACCTGGATCTAATCCTCCTGTCTTGGGTAAAATTATTAAAAATATATATTTTCTAATTAATTGTGAGCATTTGCTTAGAATCGGCCTGTGTAGACGCTCATCTTCCAGCAAGGCAACAACCCAAATCATACAGCCACAGATGCAATGGCATGGTTTAGGTCGAGGGAGATTCTGATGTCTAAATGGCCCAGTCAAAGTCCTTATCCTAACTCCAACTCTTTGGCAAGGCTCCACTGATGCTCCCTGTGGAATATAACTCAGTTTGAGCTATTTTGCAAAAAAGAATGCAGAAAAATCTCCGTCTCTAGATGTGAAAAGCCAGTGGAGACCTTCCCTGAAGTCATGCGGCTGGAATCGCATTAAGCTCACGTTAGCCCTTGAAGGCATCGTTTTAGACTGAAATTCACAAAACACTTTCAGGTTATTTTTGCTTGTGTTGGTCTAACGCATAAAATCTCAATAAAACACAATCAGCGTCTGTAGCTGTACTGAGACAAAATGAGAAAAGGCCCTTTTTTTTTTTTTCTTTCTTATTTGGTGTGTTGCCTGACCACTAAAACAGATGAAACTGAACTCACAATCTGGTTCAGGTCATCGGATCTTAGCTCTTAGTATGTGGAAAAACTGAGAAGGGACTTTAAAATCAATCACTGACATATAATGTAATGACATTGGTAGTATTAGTAAGTGTTACAATGAGCTTTATTCCTGTTGGATGTGGTATGTTTGGTCTTATTTAGATCTGGGTTGAATTGAGGCTCTCCAGGACCTGAAGAGGTGCGTGTGTGTAAGGGGGGACGGGGTGGGGACTGTTAATGCCAGTGGGCCCTTAGGTACACGTGTGTAAGTGTGACCTTGGGAAGTGATGACCTCATCAACATCCCTGCCTGCAAAGCTAATCTGTTTCATTCTGAAGGATGCTCTCGCAATGGAGCCACTCATGAAGGTGACATTGGTGAGTGGGGCTGCTGGTGGCGTGGATACACACCCTGTCTCTTCCTCTCCCTCTCGCTGAGGCGCATACACAAGCACGTTGAAATACGGATTACGGGGCACGGCGCATGCAAGTAGGTGAGTGTGCTGCAAATGGGATAGAAAATGTGGAGAAAAATAATAACAATAGCGTACACTCTCATTAATAAACCACTGCAACTGCGAAATAAACCTCCTCAGTTTGCGTCTGCTCAGGGCCAAAAAGCACCACGTGACGCTGGCAAACAGATCAAAATGCTGCAGATTTATGCTCTCAGGGCAACCCACTTGTTTGTGTTTCTGTGCATAAGTTTGGACTCAACAAACATTTCCGCATCTATGTGCAATTCAGTAGCTAATCTTCGGCAAGCCCCCAGATGAAAAAGAAGAGGAAAAAAAAAAAGCACCCAGCAGGGGTAAATTAAAATAAAGTTAAAGAGTTTTTCTAACCTCAGGGCTGAGTTGCTGCACTGGAGGAACTTTGACAACTACGGCACTTTTTTCTTTTTCTTTTTTTTCCTGATAGTGTCATCTTACGCTGCATGCATCTTCACCCTCTTCACTGTAAACACATGCCCTTAAGCAAGGCACCTCTTGCTGACGCGGTGGAGCTGATGGGTAAAGAGATATGAGACTGCAAAGCTGATTGCATGCGAGCGATACGAGCGAGAAGCAGAGCGTTCTCATGGAAGGGATCAATGCATAAGGTTGACGAGGCGCCGGTTGATGTTCGTTTTATAGTTCTTACCAATGTAAAATAAAAATATTAAGGATTCGTCGGCTGAAATTTTAGTTGTACCAATGCAGTTTGCAGAAAGGAAGATAATACTTAGAGAGATGTTTTCATAGAAGGAACACGTCACTTATTGACAGGAAATTTTGGATTTGTTCAAGTATTTCTAAAGGAAAACTACAGGACTCATCCCTCAATTAAATCACTACTGCAGTGGCATAATAGTACACTGAACATGTTAGGAAGTATTCAAATTTTGCGTACCGATTATTTATTGGGGGAAAAAAGTAACCCTTTGGCAAATAATAGCTTGTTTATAAAATCATTAGTGCCAAATGTATCCCTGGCTTTAGCATTTCCTTTCATGTGTACTTTCCTTCTTAAATTGTTTGGAGTATCCATCATTTTTTTGTTTAGTAGTCTGTGACGTTTTGTTTCAAATGTATCGTGGAATAGGCACTGGCTTGATGAGGACCCACATTTATCACGCTCAAAATTAGAGGACTGTTGCACAGAATGCCATCTTGTGGTCACCGTCTTTCCATAACACACATTAGGAGTTACGTACATGCCTAATGGCTGTTTGGGAGGAGTGAGAGAAAATGCCTTCTTCTACTGTTCTGTCAAAACAGAAACATGCCAGACGGGATGGTTTTGAGCTTTCTGGGTTATGAATATGTGGAAGCACCTCCTGCTCACGGTTAAGTACGGTGGAGGATCTGTATTGCTGTGGGCCTGCTTCTCCTCTACCGGCCCTGGGGGTGTTGTAGAGGGCACCCCAACGTAAAATAATTCAAAAATGAAAACTTTGAGAGATTTGTCAGAAAACTGAAAAATGGGTTGTCACTGGGCCTTTCATCAGGATAATGATCCATAGCTAGATTGGCACAAAATGGTTCACAAAACATAAAATGAACCAACGTCTGTGGTAGTCTCATGCCACAGACCTCCTACAGGAAACTTTTGTGGTAAACCGGAGAGAAGAAAGTGTAGTAACAGCGACCCATGGCTCTAGATCAGGGTTCTCAAACTCCAGTCCAATCAAACTGCTGAATTACATTCTCATCATGGCATCACATTCTTAAAAAGTGCCTAAAAAACACATCTCTTTAATCTGTTCACATGTCTCATTTATATAAACTGATGATAGTTTACTGGTTTATTATGTTGTTGACAACTTGTTTCTACAGTGCCCTACAGTATTTTGAAAGACACTTTAAATATGTATTATTATACATGTATAATGTTATAAAAATGTAGTCCCAGCGACTACATTTGATTCAGGTGTGTTGAAGAAAGGGAACGTCTAAAAGTTACAGAACAGCGGCCCTCAAGGACTAGAGATAGTGACAATGCACCCAATGAAGATCTGCGATGATGTGGACCTTTTCCTTTTCCAAATGGTCCAGAAACCTTTTCAAAGTGCATGAAATTGTGAACTGTTATATAATACCAAGAAACCTTAAATGAAAATCTGGAAGTTTCAGCCGAAAAACTGAAATAAGTTGTCGTAGGGTCTTCCAGAAGAATAACGTTCCAACGTTGGTCTTCTTCTGGGCCCATATTGATCCCAAATGTGAAATCGTATTGAAAACTTGTGGAGTGAGCTAAAGAGAAGAGGATGTAACAGGACCCACGGATCTAAATGATCTAAGGAGACTGCGTGGCAAAGCACCTCGTGCCCATTGTTAAGTACGGTGAACAATCTGCGATGCCGTGTGTTTCTCTTTCAAAGAGCATGGGAACCATGTTAGAGGGCATGGCATTCTTTATTAGGCTGTCACTCAGTCTTCTGCCAGGGTAAAGATCTAACATATACTGCCTTAGCAACACAAAAATGGTTCACCAAATCCAAAATTGGCTTTCTTCCAAGGTTGTATGAGTCCCAGACCTAAGTCCAGTTGAAAACCCTTGGGAAGAGATAAAGAGAAGAGTGAAAGAGAAGGCCCTAGATGATATAAGGATATGCGGGACAATGCAACAAGCCATTGTTAAGTACGTTGGAGGATCCGTGATGCTGGGGGCTAATTTGTCTTTCAAAGAGCCCAGAAACCTTGCAAGAGTGCATGAAATGATGAGCTTTTTGAACATTTCAAATAATCATTAGCATAAACTGTGGCAATGTGTTGTTTTGAGAGGATAATGAGAGAAAAAAAAAAAAAAAAAAACGCATGAGAAAATCAACCATTTTTTTGGGTTATCTCAAACCCCAGGTCTGAAATGCTACTTTAAAAAATCAGTGAAGTGAGCTGAGGAGCCCCAGGACGACTTGGAGAAATATTCTTTAACTCAGAAGCTGAGAAGTTTGCTCTGCAGTGACTTCGCCCTCTCAAATCTCATCTAATGTCACAAAACAAAAACCCTACTGAGCAACGCTAGCAACTGAGTATCTTCACAGTGTGTTTTTGTCAGTATTATTAACATTTCTGAGCAGATTCAGCTGCTGTTTTCCGTTGTTGAAGGGAGCCGGCCTGTTGTGAGCTTGTAGAGCGGCGGACTGCTCTGTGCCTTCCCTTCAACTGTGTTTCTCTCAGACTCGGAGGAAAGCATGAGTGGACGGTTTCAAGCTCCCCTCTCGCTGAATTGATTCTACTATGGGTCTTCAAGAAACACGGCGCTGAAGCACAGGGGCGGATAGCTCCAAGCCAGTGTTTCACTCTCCTCATTTCCCCACCTTAAACGGGCCACCGTACCCTGACTCTTCTTTATGTTGTCCTTAAAATTTAGCATATCACCAAAACGGGAGCGCAACCGGTCAAACCGCGTTTCCCCGACCGCGCACGTCCTCGGCTCCCCCCCTGTACCCAAACATGGTATATTCCACAATTTATTCCAGGGAAAGACTGACAGTTTTTTGGGTCATGAAGCAGCTGTTCAAGTCAGTGGTTCGCCCTCCCTCCGCAAGAATAAGGAATTAGTACATTTCAAATTAGATAACGACAAACGGCGGAGCAAGAAGAGGCAAAAGTATGACAATACGTCCGCAGAGCAGAATAACACATTTAAACTTGAGGGGAAAATATTTTTAGTTTATTTATAAATTAAAAACTAGTTGTTGTTTGTTTTTTTTCCATGGCTGATTTATATTATTTCTTCACAGTATTGCGTTTTTTTGTTGTTGTTGTTATCTCCTTGAAATGAAGCATTGTGGCAAACAATTAAGGCAATTTCCCTACACAATTGTGGTGATATTTAAAATCTGCTGAACTATAACAAACAGATGGAAAATGCCTATTGACCTCTCTTCAATAAATCCAGTTAAGGTTAGTTCACTCAACTTACCAGTTTGGCCTATTTGGACCCGTGGACCGCCATCTGAACCAACTTAGCTGCTTTAGACAACTATATTTCTTCCTCCCGAGCGTCCCCTCTGATTTGCACCTAATTTATTAATTACAACACATTCTCACACTCGTGCATTCAGCTTCACACCGAGTGCATTGGAAAGCGTTGCGTGTGTATGAGGCCAGGCTGGATTTGTGCACATACATTGTTTTTGTGCATGCGCGCACGTTCAGCATGGGTCAAGCCCCTTGGAAACAGCAGCAGAGGTCCTCTGCTTTTAAGTGGATTAAAACTCCAGCACAATCCCCAGAGCCGGCAGGCATTGGACAGACTGGGGTGTAGTTTAGATGAGGACTTAAGACTGATTATCTCTCATGCTGTCTTTGTTTTTTTTTTTGTTGTTTTTTTTTTGTTTTTTTTTGCTGTTCTGTTGCAGAAATGGATAATGCTGTTCTGTGTTTAAATCTCCGTGTTTAGCATATCGAATGTGAAGAAGATATTTAATGCTTGGTTCAGATTCCTGCAGTGCTGGTCAGAGTTGTATGCACACGCATTCAAACAGGGTCATATATACATACATACATAAAGAAGCCACTCCTGAAGCTTAATGCTAACCTGCTTTGTCTGGTCCAAAAGCACTGTCTAATGTGGATATGTGATAATTGTCTTGTTTCCTGGTTTTAAACAGGTAACTGTTGATTGGTGGCATAAGTTAATAATTTGGATTTGGTGGTTTTACTTATGGCCCTTTTCCAAGAGAATCTACTCAGCGCAGTTTGATTCAGTTGTAAACGCGGTTCTAAACGTTTTCCACTAGTAACGGTCTGTGGTACCAACTTCTTTCTTAGATCCTGATTGACTGGGGTTTTGAGCATGTGGAGTCGGGCTGAAAACATGACTTCTAAAAATTGCCATTCACAGACTGGCTAGTTGGTGGAGTCACTGGTCGCATCAGAACTTGTATAGCGAAACGTCCCTACAGCATAATGCCTCCAACGTCTGGCTTGACAGCCAGCGCAGGTCATTGTCTGGGCTTGTCATTGTGGAGAAATCCCAGTTTCTGCCTCCTAACCATAAAGTGTCTCTTTAGAAGGCATTTGATTCGTCCATATGGTTTGCCTCAGATTTCGGTCAACTGATCTTAGAGCAATCATTTCCTTTTTGGTCATGGTTAATGTTACGGCGGCTTGACTGCGGATGGTGACGGCAGTGTTGACGTATCCTAAATCTAGAACATATCCTAGATTTAGGATATGTTCCTAAATCTAGGATAGGAACATATCCTAACCTAGATTTTAGGTTAGGATATATTCCAGCCTTTGTGGTTCTCGGGCTGATCTTAAACATCCCTCATTCCATCATCTTACATGCTTATCCCTAGTGGGGTCGCGAGCGGTGCTGGTGTTTATCTGTACCGGTCAACGGGTGAGAGGAGGGCTGCGGTCAGGACAGGTCGCCACTCCATCGCAGTGATCTTAAACATGCCACCCAATTTCCATTTCACCCAACAGTAATGGCGGAAACTACTTCATTGCGGCATAATGATCTGAAACCTACATCAAAACTGAATTAAATATTAATAAAACAGTTTAACATTAAGTTTATTACTTGGCCTCGACTTCAACCCTATTGAAATTTCCAGAGTATATTTAATAGTGACAGGAAACCAACCGGTTTAAATAAACTCTGGTATCCTTCTGGCTCTCCCAGTCACAATTACACCAGACCATTGTTGATGGCTACAAAAGTTATGCAGCTTACAGTCCACATTGAACTTGCATGGTAAATTAAATCCCCCACTCCTGTTTTTAAAAGTTTAAACTCGTTCTAGCATCTTTCAATTTAAATTCATGATCAATTACTTTGGTATTTCTCCCTATGATGAGTTTATTAAAACTTCTGAGTTTTTATGTTGAACTGGACAGGGGTTTTTTTAGGTCTAAATATTTTATGTTTAGTCTACTGTTTCATGCTGGGACCTTTTACTTTTTCTTTTTGTCATAAAAAAAACAGATTTTATTATCATGTTGCAATAGTAACCCTTTTACACTTGTACTTTAATTAATATTTCACTGACATTGAAGGATCTCATCTTTTAGAAATATGAATAACATAGAGAAACAATCTTAAGATTTTTCTGTTGGATCAGTAGATCTTTACCTTGCTGTTCTGAACCAAAAAAAAAGCTAAAATTTTCTCAGTGCTTTCTACAGTCTGTATTAATTTTACCAGTCATTTTTATGTGTCTGAGGCCGCCAAAAAAATAAAATAAAATTAAAAATAAAAAAAGCATTAGTTGGAGTTTATGAGGCTGGTGAAGGAATGTGAAGAGTTTTCAAACAACCAGCATGCCCTGATTTGGCCATGTTAGCAAATTCACCCTGAATTTCTCACTGGAGCTATGTTGTCCAAATGGAAAGTCCAGCTGCTAGGGGTTAGAGTTAAAAATTTTCTTAGTTAAAATGTCCATTTTCATTTAAATAATTTGGTTATTGATTAAAACAAGATTGCTTTTGTTGCTTAAATGCAGCAAATCCAGCTCTTTCTTTAAAGCTGAATACAAAAAAATATATATATAATTAGACAGTGTGCATTTCCTAACAACTGCCGGCTTAACAGAGGGCCCCTGATCTTTACTCATGATGGCACCTATAGTAATTTTACGAAAACAGAATTTACATGTCTCACCAAAGGAGCAGCTTGATGACATTTAAATGTTGTGGTGGAAGCATCATGATCTGGGTCCCTTTTCCTCATATTGAACATATAGAGTTTCATATAGAGTTTAAACAAGAAAGGTTCATATTTTCCACCGTCACATTCAACTAAAGAATGACATCACTGGAAAAAAACTACAAATATTTCAGTAGCCTAGCCAGAGCTAAAGAATTTGATTGATATGCTGATTTATGACTTGTATGCGCTTGAAAAGAAGCTGCTACGTTAAACTGAATGTCGAAATGTACAAAACAAAATCAGAGTTGTAAATAAATAAAAGTGGATTTGGCTGTGTTGTGTTGTGGATTTGGCTCTTTAAGTTGCATCGGCTGATGTTCTCGATATACAACACAGTGATGCAGAAAAGCTGTAAAATTACAGCTTAAGAGTTAATGACTGTTAAATAGCGCACTCCCAGCCAACAATATAATATCATTTTCAAGATTCATTGGGCAATGTACTCTGCTTACCTGCCAACGCTGCAAACTTGTTGCAGAATTCGTCTGCGATGCGCCCCCAGAGCTCTGTGCTGAAGCCAAAACGGCCACAATGGTAAATTCACTGAGAAAATGAAATTATCTTCTTACAATGCAATGTTCTGCTGGAATCTCTTGAGTTACTGTGACACAATCCACCCACCTTAACAGCGTTACAGCTCCTCTTTCAAAAAAACCTAAAAAAAAAAATAAAACACGAGGGCAGCTGAAGTTTCAACATCAGGTTCATTGGCATGCTATAATCAAGCTCATATTTTGTTCAGGGTTTAAAAAGAAATCGTGGTCTATAATGTCTGCAGTAAAATTAAGACATTCAGATTCTTCATTCTTATTTTGAAAAAGGCTGATATTATGCTTTATAATTCATATTTTTCCAATAGCTAACGAACTGTGACCTTGTGCCACTTGGGGTTCTCCATGTTATCTCTTAATGCCTTAAATAATATAGAAACCAGTTGTTTTTCCATTTTCATAAAATATCTGTATACAATTTCAAGAGACTGACATGTTACATGAAATCGTTTTGTTTATTTGTCATTTGACTGCCTGTTTTCCCTTAAATGTTGAACTCCTGATTCAATAAGATGTATTCTTTTTGTATTTTAATCTTCTCCCTTGTTCTAAAACCTAAGAAATATGAAGGTTCTGCGGTTTAGCCACTAAACCGAGCACAAAGTGTGTCTCTGTAAACCTGGGAAAGCTCTCTTTCTCAAATGCATCATGTGAGTTTTGCGGCTCGTTTGTTTACTATGAGAGGGAGATAAAAATGGCTGTTTGGAATCTAGGAGTAGCTCATCTAAACCCAACTCAAACGGGGTCCAGTGCCCGTTTCTCGCGGTCATTCGGTGACAGTTGACCGCGTGACGAGTCATGTTTCAAAATGAAACACACATTTTGGACTTGGAAAAAAAAGACTTGGTGTCTTCATGTTTTGTTCTAATAATAAACTGACGTGAAACTTTATAAACTGCTGTGCAGCAGTATTTGTCTCCTTGTAAACAACACTGTATTTATAGTATAAGCTAACCAGTCCTTATGAGGTTAAGTTTGATATCCTCTCCACACCAGGTTTTGTCTTTGTAATGTAAACGGAAACACAGTCACCCCCAGTAGTTGATCCCGGTTCACAGTTTGCTTATCCACATTCATCTTACAAAACATTAGAGCTATGAGCATTTCTGTTCTGCGTCACACAAACAACGTCTGACTGGAAGCGTTTTAGCCGTCAGCACAGCTGGTGAAAGGCGAGGATGGGTTATCAGACTTTGCTTTATTGCTATTCAAAACCTAAGCAGCTTCAAGTAAAATGGACAACTTAAAACTTCCTCATAATCTTCAATATAAAGTTTCGTGGAATAATTTAAGGGAGAAAGACTTTTGTCCCTTAAAATTTTTATTTCAAGATTGAGCCCTTCGGCAAAGCTGCCCGCTACAGTGATTGACGAAACTACATTGACCTGGACAATTACTGTCACTCATTACGGACTGCAGCTGCTCCTAATGTAACCTGTTGCATATGAATGTAAACCCCCCAACTCAAGTGGGTAAAGGCATATTCAAAGATACGACACTGGGGGCTATAAAGTATCTGACTTTCTGAAAAACAGATTAAAACCAAAGTGCCCTCTACACCTCAGGACAACGCCTGACTCCGTTCTGCATAATTACAGCTGATTGGCCTCACGAAGGTTTTGTGCTTTACTAACATTGTCATTTAAAAATGCAAAGAGCATCTTAGAACATCGGCAATAATCAGGATCCTGGTTTCCCAAATGAGTAAAAAGTGTAATCAAATCGAAAAGCATTGCAAAATGATCATTATTAAAAACATCAAATTGTCTGTCTCCCAGGTTATGGGGTTATTGATAAAAATAAAAATAAAAATTTCGGAACAGAATTAAATCTGTCAGTAAACAAGCTAAACATGTTGCTGCGTTTATCTGTGAGGGTGTAAGGAGAATTTCAGGAAAAGGGGGATTGTAGGTTTTAAATCAAGTATGTTGGCATGGAGACCCTTTCAACTGGTGCCACTAGCTTTAACAAATATAAAGCGTGATGTCCATAGACAGATTCAAAGACTTTTGTGTAACTCCTAACTGGGAGAGTCATTTTTATCTTTCACACTATAAATCTTACTGGTTCCAGTGAGCGCAAATCTAACTGCGTCATCATAATTTTTTATGATGACGCAGTAAAAGTTGGAAGTGATGGCTGTTTCTGTACAGGAACTCCTCACAGTTGAAATGAAGCGTAGGGTGAAGAGTAAGCAGTGAGGCTGAGAGCGCTGAGATAAAATTACAAACTGTAACACTTCATTACACGCTGAGCTGTCATAACCAGTAAAGTGTGCACACACCCCTGTTAAAACGCCAGGTAATAAAATGAGACTATAACAAATAATTTCAAAACTTTTTTCTGACATGGTTGCTTTAGAAATTTGCAAGAGGAGATTTAGTTTTTTTTTTATTTGGGCGGGGGGAAAGAAACAAAACCCTAACCTGTTCATTTACTTCTGTCTGAAAGGCTCAATTATACATAAATTATTCTAGAGTTCAAACCTGCCATTAGTTCTAGTGGATCTAAATAACCTCAGAAAAGGTCAAATTAAAAATTTGATCATTTCCATCCTTTGGAGAAATGTACAATTTATAGAGAAGAAAACACTAAACATTTTTATTGCCTAATTAAACTAAACTGGAAACAACGCCAAAAACAACACTTAGAACAAAGTAACGTTGATAAGAAAGGGTGGCGGCAGCATCATGGATTGAGCTGAAATTAGGAGCGGTGTCGCACAAGAACCAGTGTTGACCCAAAACATTTCAGTACATTTCAGGATTTCCTTTTCGACGTCATATTGGGTTCAAATCAACAAAATAACAGCTTCAGCCAGCAGAAGGCCTTTGACAGGCAGTTTTGGAGATAATCTGTGTTTACCTTAACAAGCCTGTGGCCAAGAGATGTCCTCACAATCAAACAGATTTGGGGAGCTTTGCTAACCGAGAGGCTGAATGTCTCTAAGCTCAATATGTTATATTAAAGGATATATGCCTGTTTTGATTTTTTGTACTAACGGCTACGTTTATGATTAATCTAAATGTGTCTGTGGTCAATGATAATTTACACTAAGCTAATCTCAGATCGACAGATAAATACAATGTTAACATTGCTCTGTTGAGGCTCGCATTTGATTAGGTCAGAAGCAGCTTTGTTGTTACCCTTTCTCAGGGTGGCCCTTTATCATCCTCTCCTTTGAATGAAACAAACATGTTAATACTTGATTTGCCGCACATCCAGTAACAAACCGAAGTTACTCGTCAGACACTCCCAGCCATTCGTTCCGGTTCCCCTGCAGCTTTCTCTCACAAATTAGGAGACTGTTGCTTCAGACTTTGCATTTCACGGTGGATTTCGCCATTTTGATTCAAGATAACAACAGCGTGTTTTTACATTACGTGACGACAATAAGCCTCGAATTAACGTTATTGCTTCAGTTTCCTCCAGCTGTGGTATTGTTTCACGGCTGAGATTTGACCCGAAGACCTTCTCGAAGCGGAGTTACCGCTTCCCCGCTGAGAAGCTGCTCAACTATTCTGCAGGAACAAATCTGACATGTGGACAATTGAACGACTCACTCATATATTTTCTTTAATTTTGGAGGAAAAGCTAAGTCAGTTTAATTTGGCTGCCAACCCGCGACTCATCAGTTTTTCAGTGTGAAATTGGTAAATAGATTTCTCTTGAGTAAACACAAAGCCTAATCACTGTAGAAAATGTCAAATGTTTTCTAATGTTGCCACGTTTCAGTAACTTGGTAATGTATTAACACTACAACAGTGTGTTAGAGTCATTGCACATGACAAGAAAGGAGCAGTAAAGTGCCGCCAGAAAACTCAGAAATTTTGAGAGTAATCTCAAAAATCTTCTAGGAAAAATTCTGAAATTTCTGAGCTTGAAAAGTTGAAAATTTTTAGAAAAATTCTTGGAAAATTTGCAACTTATCTGAAAAATGTTCTGGGAAGAAACTTGGTCATTTCTGAATTTGAAAAGTGATGAATTTGCTTGGAAAAACTCTGAAATGTAGAGACTAATCTCAGAAACTTTGTAGAAAACTATTTTAATAGTTGAAACACCAATTATACTTTGAAACGTACTCAGCCAAAGTGTAGAGAGGATCCGTTTTGGTGACCTCGGGCTCTGGTCTCTGTTTACTGCAACTGATTTGGTTCTGTTGGCTTCAGCAGACTGGGATCTCTGGCTTTCTCTGGAGCAGTTCACAGCTGAGTGTGGTGAGGTTTGAGTAGGATTTTCATCATCTACTTCTAGACTCCTTTTCACAGTAAACAAACGTGTCTCGAGCCTCAAAACTCACATGATGCATTTTAAAAAGATTTCTTACCGAGGTTTGCAGATATGTATTTGTGCTTTTAAGCAGTCATTCATTTTATTTTTAGGTTTAAGAATAAGAGAATAATTAAAATGCAAAAATATAACATATTGAACCACAAATTCAACATTTATGAAAAACTAAGGGAATGGATGCAGTTAGCAGTGAAATGTTCGCAGACACTCTTCATCCAAGACAACTGAACTAGAGCAATTCTGCAAAGTAGAAAGTGATGAAAAAAAACGTGCTTCTATGAAGAATTAACTCAGCGGGACTGAACCCAAATAAACAAATCAATTTTCAGATTTATTTTTGTAATAAACCTTTTCTCCATGCTTAAATTTGTGTTTGTATATCAGACAAAATCCCAAGGAAACACACTTTGTTTGTGGCTGTAACATGAACAAATAAGAACATTAAACGGGTACGAACACTGTTGCAAGGCGCTGTATACATTGACTGTTCTTAGAGCAGATTTATTTCTGTCGTAATCAGTTGATGCAACTGTGTGCAATACGAAACATCCTCAATGCTTTAGGGAATATGGAATTATCCCTCCATAAACCCGCATTGTATTTAAAGCCCGCCTTTTGCAAAACTTTGAGTGATTGTGATTTTCCACTCAAGCGTTGGCCTTTTCAGCTGCTTTGTGAATGATGCTTTTAGTATTCATCCCATTCGACTTAGTAAACCAAGCCTCCAAAACTCTCATTCATGCTCACGATACATCTGGTTTCCTTGGACACTTTTGGTTGCCTAGGAATAATATTTCACTTGGCGATGACGTCACCTCCAGCGCTCCTTACCTCCCAAATCCAAAGTGTTGCCACGCCTCAAGGAAAGCAAGTCCGAGCAACAAGAACAATGTCAAATTAAAACACTTCCTGGTTTACTTTTCTTTTTATGTATGTATATATATATATATATATATATATATATATATATATATTTGAAATGATGGAG
>CAEGAE010055590.1:0-14703 GCA_903067095.1 Girardinus metallicus | reverse complement strand
AAGGGAGGAGGAGGATGGGCATATGCAGGAGGTGTAGTTTTTCTTGTTTGGTACCATCATACAACCAGTCCCTGCATGATCTGAGAATAACAACAGAAATCCAAAATAGTTCTGGGACAACTTCACTGAGGAATTAGCAAGAACTGAGTGATAAAAAATGTACACACTTTCAAACGCCTGGCAGTTAAAGTGCTGTTTTTATTGCTCCACTGTTAGCAACAGTGGGATGACATTTATTGTTTTATTGTTGTCTAATATTCTGTTTTTCTGATACACTGAATTTTGTTTATCTGTAAGATGTAACCATCAAATTTACAAGAAACAAAGTCCATGTGAAATAACTTTCTATACATTAATATGAGTATCACTTTTTAAAATAAGGACAAAAAATGTGCACTTCATATATATATTTTTGTGATCTACCTTCATATTAGGAAAATGTGTTGCAGTTTGTTTGTTTTCTAGGCGACACATACAAATAGCTCAGAGTTAATGTTTCCTCTGTTTCAATGTCGATGCTGTGCAGAGAAAACTTCAGGGGAGGAGAAAATGGAGACCAGCAGCTCTGCGGGAAAAAAAAACAAAGATAAAATGGGACGTCAGCCTGAAGAGCCCAATCTGGGGGCCCCAGAAAACACATCTCCTGGTGAGCCTCTGATTAGACCAGTGTCTTTCTTCTAGATTTTTTTACTCTTAAATTTCCCATGGTTTAGAGCAGTTGTTACTTAAAATTAACACATATTCAATATTTCTTCACAATGTAACAATGTTCTTAGTGAAAGCAATAAAATAGGGTACCTCTTAACTCAGCTCCACTCTGATTTTACTTGGTAAAATAATAACAGTTTTAGGTTTGTGAGTTTACAAGGGCTAGTAGGAGCAAAACCAAAAGAAAAAAAAAAACAGAGGGAGAACCATTAAAGGAAAGGGAGGAGGAGGATGGGCATATGCAGGAGGTGTAGTTTTTCTTGTTTGGTACCATCATACAACCAGTCCCTGCATGATCTGAGAATAACAACAGAAATCCAAAATAGTTCTGGGACAACTTCACTGAGGAATTAGCAAGAACTGAGTGATAAAAAATGTACACACTTTCAAACGCCTGGCAGTTAAAGTGCTGTTTTTATTGCTCCACTGTTAGCAACAGTGGGATGACATTTATTGTTTTATTGTTGTCTAATATTCTGTTTTTCTGATACACTGAATTTTGTTTATCTGTAAGATGTAACCATCAAATTTACAAGAAACAAAGTCCATGTGAAATAACTTTCTATACATTAATATGAGTATCACTTTTTAAAATAAGTGACAAAAAATGTGCACTTCATATATATATTTTATTGATCTACCTTCATATTAGGAAAATGTGTTGCAGTTTGTTTGCTTTCTAGGCGACACATACAAATAGCTCAGAGTTAATGTCTCCTCTGTTTCAATGTCGATGCTGTGCAGAGAAAACTTCAGGGGTGGAAGAAATGGAGACCAGCAGCTCTGCGGGAAAAAAAAACAAAGATGAAGCAGGACATCAGCCTGAAGAGCCCAATCTAGGGGCCCCGGAAAACACATCTCCTGGTGAGCCTCTGATTAGACCAGTGTCTTTCTTCTAGATTTTTTTACTCTTACATTTCCCATGGTTTAGAGCAGTTGTTACTTAAAATTAACATATTTTCAATATTTCTTCACAATGTTCTTAGTGAAAGCAATAAAATAGGATACCTCTTAACTCAGCTCCACTCTGATTTTACTTGGTTAACTAATAAAGGTTTCAGCTTTGCTGTGGGTTGACGAGGTGCAGTAGGAGCAAAACCAGGAGGAGAAAGAAAACCAGAGGGAGAGCCTTTAAGGGGAGGAAAAAAAAGGATTGAGGATGAACAAATGCAGGAGTTGCAGAAATATTTCTATTTAGTACCATTAGGTAAGCAGTCCCTGAAAGATCTGAGAATAACATGACAAAATTCAGAATAGTTCTGGGACAACTTCACTGAGGAATCACTGAGCAAGTACTGAGTGATGACACATTTACATATTTCCCATAAGCCTGAAAATTCTACTTAAAGTGCTGCTTTTATTGTTTTCATCTGACATTCTACACTGAAGTTAGGTTTTTGTTTATCTATGAGACATAATCATCAAATTTACAAGACCTAAAGTCAACTTTATAAACAGTAATATGAGTATAACTTTTTAAATGAGTGACAAAAATGTGCTTTATTCTTTTCTCTTTCCCTGGTTCAGAGCTGTTATTTGCAAAGAGAGATCCAGAGATCTGGTTAGGAGAAAACTCCAGCAACACTTTCAGTGCTCGTTCTGATAAGTTTTCTCCGTGTTCCTGACAATCATTTCTCTAATCAGTAACAGCTCAAGTGAGAACTGCTATCAGATAAACCTGAACTGAACTTATTATGACTCATACTCCATCACAGTCCTCCACAACATGGCGGAGTGTCCTTGGATGAGACTCTGACCCACAAAGTTATAAAGGTCTTTACGTTTCTGCCTTTGATCAAAGTTATAGTTTTAATTTTCTCTTTTCATTCCATGGATGGGGTCTCAAACTCTAGTGCTTTTATTTATATTATGTGACATTGTTTGCCATGTTCAGCTCTATTAAGTTCTGGCTTGGACTATAATTTTTTAGGCTGTCTGTTGTAAAAAACAATGTCCATGAGTGTAACCGTAGAAGTTGTTTTTGTGCATGTGCGTGGGTGTGTGTGTGTGTTTTACCTTATTGGTGCAAAATTTCATCTAATTGGTACACTTAACAAGATGCCAAATCTTTTTATATTCACTACAGGTACATATTTTATAAATCAGTCACAAAATGTTGAAAAATACAAAAGTAGAATAAATAGATTTTCATTCTGTTTGACCAATAAAAAAACATTTTATTACGGAGATTTTTTATGTCTTTCTTTTCAGTATTTGCTTAACAATTAAAAAGTATTTTATCAATGGCAAAGACACTCTAAAACTATCTGCCCCCTTCAAAATATGCATACAGTTAAATCTTCTCTTTCCATATGAAATCTGAGGCCAAATCTGTTCAAACCTTCAAGTTTATCTGATTGATTCTCATTTTTGTATAATGAAATTACACTAACATTTTACTAAACTCCTAAAATAGGTTTATTTAATACAATTTGAAGATGACAGACAAACCTATATTGACATCCTACAATATAGGTTTGTAGGATGTCATGTTTGGTAAAAGTGCTAAGTTATTTAGTATGGAGTAGTTTTTTGTTCCAGAACAATAAACTATTAATAACCAAAAAGTATTATTTCATCAGTTAACACTTTGGTTGAATCTTATTGGTTATAAGGAATATGACAAACAACGGGAATAAAAACTTGAGGAAACAAAGTTCAAATTACTTTAATTAAGCATTTTACAAAAATATTTGTGAATTAGTTTGGGAAATCAATTTATCAAATTATAGTCATTATTAATGACCTTACTGGCACCAAAAACCATCAAACAAAATACTATCTGTTGAAAAAACTCTTGGTGTGTTCACCTTTGGAAAGATCCATGAAAACATGGACCATAACAGTTTAAAATTTACACCAATGTCACAATTAAATGAAGATGAAATCTTCATTTAATTGTTTACCTGAACATCCAATCACCTGTCTTCACAGATAACCCCTCTGCTATGGAGATATCTGAGCCAAAAAACAAAAAGACAAAGCAAAACAATGAGTCAAGGAAAGGGATCACAGGATCAAGGGTAAGGTCTCTTGTGACATCTTTGTTATTAGAGGGTTGAAGGCAAGTTTTCTGTGATGTGCAAAAATGATGAAGATCCGATTTTTGAAAAGTTTCTGTTTGTAAAATGTTGAAGTCTGTGAGGTGAAATAATGAAAATGTCAATAGAACAAAATGAATAAACAAACTTTTTATCATCTTTAGTTTTTAACACCAGTGGTCTCTCTTGATTTCTAGGCTGACAAGTTGATGAAATGTCCAAAGTGTGGAGCTGAGATTGCTCCATCTGTCACGTTCTGTAAACAGAAAAATGACCAGTATGAATTCAATATTGGTCTGAAACAGGACCGTGGAGATTACCACACTCCCCCTTTTACAGGCAAGTTAGACTGGACAAATCAGGTAAGACAAAAACCTCTCACTACATAGATCTATATGCGGTGTTATAAGAATGAACATTTCCCCTTATTTCAGCTCTTCAAACAAATTTTAACTTAAGGAAGAGAAAATATAAGTTTAAAAGGTCTTCAAATAATGATTTCATTTACTGAGAAAAGAAAGGACAAGATAATTCATTGATCCTGAACAATTAACTGGTAGTGTTGCCCCTGACGGTAACAACTGCTATCAAACATTTTTTAAAACTGGCAACGATAAATATTTGCTGAGGAATTTTGTCAGGAATTGTTTTAATTCAACTGCATGGTTCAAGCATGAATGTCCTACAAAACCCAAAGGTCCTGCATGAGCTTCAGGTAGAGAAAACAGAATTTATGGTTACAATAAATACAGAAAGTCCTCCAGGTTCTAAACGATGAAAGCAGTCGAAGACCATCACACTATCGCCTTGTTTGACTATTGTATAACAATTGTATGTAATATAACTTTACAGTGAAAAGTTTCTCTCTTGTCTCCTCAGGCTGCAGTTCCCGACAATAACAAGGAATGTCCTAACTGTAAACACAGTTTTCCTGTAAGTGTTACTAGCAGGACTAATAAGATGGGTGGATTCGACATTGAGTTGTCCTTTAATATTCCTAAGGTAAGCTAAGATGACTAGTCAGCCTTTTTCCATCAAAGTTTTTCCTGTGCAGAGCAGGTGATTTTAAACATCAGGGTTCATAGATCTATGTATGTAGAGCTGAACTCAAAGTTTTTACAGTTTCATCTGTAGCCTGTGCAGAGCTCCTGTCTGTGTATTTCAATTTGTTTTTCTCCAGCAAAGGGGCTTCAGGTCTAAACCAGTGATGAATTGTTGACAATACGTTATCATCAGACTTTTCTATCAACAAGATGAAGCTTACAAAAACAATTTAATATTTTGACTAGAACTTGCATGAAGAAGATAATTGACACAAATATTAGGAGATGAAATTCAGTCAGATCTAGTTGTAGTTAGAAAGACATGATACATTATTAAAATATCAGATAAAAATTAATCTTCTTAAAAAGTAGGGAGTGAATAAAGGTTTATGTCCAGTGTAAAGTGGAGGTTGGGTGTCGCCAGAGCAATAAAATATGAAAAAAAAATAAAAAATGGATCGGGTGCCCAGAATTACTTCTCACTTATATTAAATGTGAACATATTGTTCTTATGATGGCGATTGTGGCTTGAAGGTACATGAGTGTCTTCTGAAAACTGTACAGTCCTTTTGCAGCTGCAAAGACATGTATTGAATGCTTGCAACGTTTTGAACATAAAAACATGCAGCATGTTTATGTACAGGACTTGCAGAGCAAAGCTATGGTTGGACACACAATTTTAAAAAGCAGAAGTGACTCCCAGCTATTTCTAAAGTCAAAAGTTTGAGAACATTAAAGTTTATTATAGTTCTACAGAGATGATGTAGAATGAGAGGGGACTAAACGAGATCTCTAGATCAGAATTATTAATGTTATTAGTAATAATTAAACAACTCCAAGCCAAATGTCCTCACACATAGTGAGAAAAAAAATCAGCTTCTTTTCCAAATTTAGCTCCCTAAGCATGTAACCCACACAAACTCTGCAAAGATTTTAGGACAAATTCCTTCTGATGCTTTTATGCTATATTCAGTAAAAACTCATACACTGGACTGTCTATATGTCCAAACAAAGACTTAACGTTTTTTGTTTTTCTCTGTTAATAATGGCACAGTCCTATTCTAAAGTTCCTAAACATCAACATTTAGGATGTTTATTATTATATATTTCTATCCAGGCATGGCTAATACCTGCTTAGAACTTACTAATTTCAGTTCAATAATATTCACTTTTTCAGGGTGAAGAAAATAATAAAATTAACTTAATTTATTAAATGTTTCTACTGACTTGAGTAAAAGAGTTTAAAAATATTACATTTTTATATTCTTTCCTTGACTCAAGCATTCACACTGTACTGGAAATGCTGTCACAAAAACATATTCAGGTTATTTAATTTCAGCATGTTAATATAATGCAAATGACTAAAACTAAATTAAAATGTAGTATAAAAATTAACTCCAATCAAAACCGCAACTGGTTTATAAAAAGTCTATAGTTGAAAAAAAGCTTACAGTTATTATAATAGCATGTTTTGATTATTTCTGTATGTTCAGTCCTGACAGTTTGGGCAAATAGGATGGTGGGTCTGGTTGCCTTACTGTGTCAGGCCATATTTGCTCAGCAAAGGGGGGCAATGAAAATCATCTACTTTCAATGTATATGTTTATTCTTACATGTTTTTTTCTGGATGTTTCTTCTGTGTGCAGGAGGACAAGCTGGAAGGTGAGACTGTGGGTTCGTTGTTTTCCTTTGATAAATTTTTAAATCCAAATGTTAGCTACATGAAAGCTAAAACATTGTTTATGTAAATCAACAGTTTTATTTTAGTAACTGTTGCAAATATAAGTTAACTCACAAACTCTGCGTCCAAATCTCTGTGTTTACGTGGGACACAATCACAAAACGGAAATTGTGACGATAAAGGGATGGAGCAAGATGACATGGATGACAGCTCTTCAAAAATGTCAACAGGTCAAAAATATAAAGTAAAAAAAAGATATTGATTTCACAGAGTGTTTGTTACAGTTGCTCCAACAAATAATAGAATAGGTTTATTTTTAATCTAATCCACACAGCGCCAGAGTGCAACACAGTTAGGGTCATGGCTTAATAAGTCTTAAGAAGTTTGTAAAAAACTCCAAAAGGCACAAAGAAAATACTGCACACAATGAAGACTGTAAAGAAACCCTGTATGGATCTGTTCATACCTGAGGATTCCAGATAGCAAATATAAGTTAACTTACAAAATCTGTGAAAATCTCTGTGTTTAGGTGGGACACAATCACAAAATGGGAATTGTGATGATGATGGGATGGAGCAAGATGACTGGGATGACAGTTCTTCACAAAAGTCAACAGGTATGTTCAGCTCAAAGAAATCTGAAGTAAATATGATTCCACAGAGAAACTGTTTGTTACAGTTGCTCCAACAAATAGAATAGATTCATTTTTAATACAATCCACACAGCGCCAGAGTGCAACACAGTTAGGGTCACGGTTTGTCTTAAGAAGCTTGTAAAAGAACACCAAAAGACACCAGGAAAATACTGCACACAATGAAGACTGTAAAGAAACCCTGTATGGATCTGTTCATACCTGAGGGTTTCCAGATACGTCGGTGCTGAAGAAACCTCATCATATGAGGATGCTACAATCCTCAATGCAGCTTTCCCAGGTTTTTTGCCTCTGGATCATGTAATGCATATCTTCTGCCTCAATAACACAAGATCCACAAATACCCTGAAAAAAATTTGCACAATTATGAGTGTTATTTTCTTACATACAAGATTATGAACATAGTGATGTCACACAATAACCTGTGTGACATTTGCCTGGTAACAGTTGTGGCCTGGTGAGTGGAGTAGTTATAGATGCTGATAGTTATTTTGTGTGGTGTAGATTTATTTACTGTGATTTGAGTCATGAAAGGTTTGTGTTGCACTGGAGACAATATGCATGTTATAACTGGATATCACATAATGTTTAGTTTCAGTTTCAGCTCTGAAAGAAACTTTCTCCTTTTCTTTCAAACACCAGGAAGTAAAACTGATACCACTCCTGCATGGATGTTTTGGAAAACTGAAAAGAAAAAGACTCCAGGTTTGTGGAAACAGTTGTATTAATACAAAAAAACAACAGTAGTAAAATATACCCTTTTAAATCAAAAACAAAATTCAAACTTATTAAATAAATATCATTTAAATTACACTTTCATAATGAGATTATTTTAACTTTTTTTTTTTTATGCCAATGACTGAACCTGTCTGAAATTTACTTTAGTGCCAGTTATAAACTGTGCTGAGGTGCTGCCAACACTTGAATCATAATAATTGCTGTGTGTCACTGAATTTGTTTTATTCCTGTTACTTTTAATTAGAAAAAAAATCCAGTTTAAGGAAACCTGAGCAGATAAATCAAACCAGTAAGTTCATCTTCCGTTTTTACATGTTTTGTAATTAACGGCAACTAATATTCAACTTTTTCAGCAAACAGTGAAAGGTCGTCTTTTTCCAGCCGTTTCAAACTTCAAACGCCAGTGGTGAAGGTCCATTATACTCCTACCAGTGATACATTTGGTACTGATGCTGCCATAATGACACAATTGAAGAACAACTTAAAGTCATCAGTACAGTTGGAAGAAACAACCAGGAAGAACTGCAGCATCATCATCGTCTTCTGTCCAATCAGCCGCAGTTTTGAATCAGAAGTAAAGTTTGCCATGGAAAAAGAAGGAGGTAATGAAAACATTTACAACTATTGATTTTACCACTTCCAGCATCTGGTTCCACTGAATAGTTTGATTTGTCACATTATTTGTTGAACTTAAAGGGTAATTAAAATGGACCTGCTGTGTCTTCTAACTCCCCATAGTAAAAAAAACAAAAAAAAAAACTCCCAGTTTTTTATCACTGCATTACAAGAAGTTTTAGCATTACAGCATGTAATGCTAAAACTTCTTGCACAACAATCTGGTTGGTATAAATAAATCTGGGCTTCATCTTTGTTCACTAATAACCACTGACATTTAAAAGCTTAGAAGATTTTTTAATGCTAATTTATAAAGATTTAATCAAACCCTTTTGATTAAATTAGACAAACACTCACGCTAAGCATGAGTGTTTTCCAGAAACAATGATAAGGGTCTGATTACTGTAAAAATTGATTTATTTTTCAGAAGGATATAAATAAGTTTCATTATCTTTAATAAAATCTTAGGAAAAAAGGAGGATGCTTTGAGAGATACATTTAATTTCATATCAGAACTAAACTTGTAGGTCAAAAGAGCACAAAGTTTGTTTCAATCAGGATAATGAATTGTTGGATTTTTGATTGTGTAAAAGAATACAGTTAATCTAATTTACCAAACAAAAGTGAAAATTGAAGATCCTCTTTTGACTTGTAACAACAGAACTTTTAAACATCTCAATTTTACAGAGTATGATCCATTTCTTGGTTCAGACTAGTGTTGAAGGCCAGGATTTAGTTTGTTCCAATTCACATTTCCAGTTTTAAACTGAGAGAGAAGTTTATTTTCTTTTGATGAACTCAACTCTTCATGACAATCACTTTCTATTTTTTTTGTTTTCCAGTCTCATCATGTGGTAAACCGTTCATTCTGGTTCTGATGCATCACACCAGAGACCGGGACTTTTCCACTGCAGGATGCGACGCCTCTGAAGTGCTGAAAAATGTGTTGTATGTCCATATATTTTACCATGAGACTGTAAACGGATTACTGACATGTGAACAAAATGCCCGTGCATTCAGGGTAATTGAAGATGTGATTCTCAGCAATAAATAGAGAGCTTCTGCTTTTTATTAGTTTTGTTAAAAACTGATAAAAATGTAACATATTGATATATTACATTTATGTATCGATAAATGTAATATATCAATACATTTCAGCAGAGACCACAATAGTGTATAATGATTTGATGATGGAATAAAAGAGGAAGAACTCAGAATTACTGAGCTTCTGACTGTAAACAGCCATTTTTTCTTCCAGTTGTCTTCTATTCAGTTTTTTTCTGAATGTTTATTTCTGACAGAATGTATTTTACAGCAAACTACAAGTTTGTTTTGATTCTACGTAAGTTTAGGGCCGAAACTAATCGGCAAATAAAAGAAAACAAGAACAGAAGATAAACAGCTGTACAGGAAATGTTCTGGTCTGAGTTTGTTCCCCAGTTAACTTCATGCTGTAAGACTGCAGTCAGCTTCCTGTTTGCTGGATGAACTTCCTGTGATGTAATCCTGCTCCTTTTCTCAAACCCTCTCTTACAGAAGGTTCCAATTTTTTCCCTCAACCTAAAATTGAGAAACTTTAAATGTTATTCGGCTATGAAAAATAAACAGTGGAAATGAACATTGTAGAAATGGAACCTATAAATGTTCTACAGCATTAAGAGGGTGAATCTTAATCCGTATCTTGTATTAATTTTGATTACAGATGTTGTTACTGGAACATATCACCAATAAGTGTCACGTTTAATGTTCATTGGTTTGATTTTTACACCTTCACTGTAAGACAGAAATATCTGAATAAAACAGAAGAATCTGCTGTTTCATTTATTTTCATTTGTGTCTATTTTCAATACTCTAATGTTCCACATTTGGTAGACAGGAAGCTGAGCGACAGAGACTGTTTTGTTGCCGCCTCTGATTTCATTACAGCTTTTTATGTCACTATGTAACTATAAACTCGATGTGATTAAACTTCACTGGACATTGTCGCCAAACTAAAGACAAGTCTGTCCTCTGCTGCTCCAGTCTCACCTCCTGCTGACGGCACCGATTTGTCCCCGTTTGCCTTTGGTGCAACTTTCACCAGTTATGCGGCTCAAACTGATGTTCAGTCTGAGGCAACAACGTTTAATGAAGTCTGAACTATTGTCTAACCATCTCTCTCGTTTTATGCATTGAACTGAAGTTCAAAGAAATAAGCCTAGACTTCCAATAATTTCAAAAATAGTTATTTGAGAGAACTAGGTTATAGAAGAAAAAAAATATCTCTACATTGTGTTTTCTGTGAAGTTAATTGTTAGATTTTGAGACCAGCAAATTGTAAGAAACATTCAGTGAATCCCTGATTGATCAGGGTTTTTGTTTGTAGCACAGTTTAATGAATGAGCTTTTACTGAGAGAAGCTATCTTTGTTTTTATTCAGACAAACAAACAAACTGCACGCTTATTAGCATTAAACTGAATAATTACAAGATATTTTCAATTTGATTTGGAGTGATAAACAATATAGAGCAGCCTCTAATTTAGAAATAAAACATTTGCATCCTAAAGTGAAACCTAATTAGTCAGAGTGAATAAGAATTATAACAGTTTCACTAAGCTAACGTAGACTGATTTTCCAATTATATTTATTTTTATAAAACAAACACAAAAACAACACTGTTCCAAATGAATATTAAAGCTGTTAAATAGAGTAATAACCGATCAGATCATATACTTTCCTGCCTCCAAGGAATTTCCTTTCAGAATACTTGTTGGTGTTCCTTGTTATTCAGATTATATACCTCGCTTAAAAATTAACTCCTAACCCCTTAATGTTCACCCCCAAAACACTTCCATGTCACACGTGGGCTCTGTGACGCCCTCATAACAACAGAAACAGATAACACCTGGCTCACTCAAGAGACCAATAATATTAGTCAACCAGTTCGAAAAAAATAAAGTCAGACTTTATTTTGGTCCACAGTGACAAAAAATTTCCACTCTGCTCCTCCACTGCCGAGGAGCAGGGTTTTTTTTTTTTTTGTTCATGCTACATAATAGACTTCTATCTAAGTGATCATTTGTCAATATTTGCTATAAAAATAGCTAACGAAGCTTGTAAGCTGCTGTGAAGTTTTTTTCTTACGTTTCTATGATATCACGATTAGTCGTCATTGACTTTACTTTTATCATGTTGACCTTGACGTTAAAAAATATGAAGTCGTGCGACACTTGGTAAAGGCACATAACAAAATAGTTTGCATTTAATTCTGCAACAAGTGACAGCATAGTAAACAGCTCTGAATTGAGTTGTTTGTCTACTGCAGGATGTTTTCATCCCCACCCAGCCCCACCCTGCATTGAACAATGTGGTGCTTATAATAAACCCTGCAGCTTATCTGAAGCAACAGCAAATACTTTCACTTTCAGTCTGCAGAACTTCTATTTATATATGGATCAGTATGAGCTAAAATAGGAGAAATACAGTTATACAGACCCCAGAAAAATGAATTGACTGTTTCTGTGTCACTTTGCAATAAGTTAAGAGTTTCTGGTGAAATAATTTATATTGTGTGTGCTGCTTGAGGGGATGACTGACCAGAGAGGAACGATTCAAACTTCCTTCAAGGCAGGAGAAAGTGCTTTGTGGTAAAAACATAAAAACAGGCTGATAAAACTCATCAGTTAATTAGACTTCTTTGTCTTGTATTTGGGCTGAGGTTGTTTGTGGGGGAAAAACGTCTGGGAAACAAAACATTCTGGTCAGCTTGATCAATAAAATGGAAAGCTATTCCAGTAGTTTAATCAAGTAAAATCTCTTATTACTGCAGAACAGACAAAACAGAAAGTGAAAGTAAAAAGGATTTATCAGAAGTCATGTGGTTCATCAAAGCAGCAGATGTAATTTAAGGGAGGAGAAGGTTACTGCTGGATCATTTTGCAGCAGAGCAGCAACAACAGCAGGATGGCTCGACAACATGACAGTATTCACCGTGCGTTTAGTAAGTGTATTTTATTTCAGATGACTTTTCTAGATATTTGTATGAACTGATTCAGATTCAGCAAATCTTGCAAAAAAATCTGTAGGATTATTTATGAACCACCCATTTACTCTGCAGTGACCATCATAAATTTTTACTTTACTTTCTTTTTTTTTTTTTTAGCAGACTTGTTAGCAGGCTTCCTTGAGCTCCCAAAACATGCTGGTAAGTTAAAGTGTCAAATCCAATGCTATTTAATCCTCCTGATGCTGAAAACTGGTTTAAAGTAAAAGTTAAGATGTTAAAATGTTATTTGTGTCAGTTTTAATACATTTTGACTTAATCAAAGAATATGCTCCAGCTACAGTTTAATTATAATTTATCTTCTGTTTTTTCTCTAAAGCTCCTGTGGCTCAATTTCCGAGTGATCACATTAAAATTGATTTGAAAAAAGTCTTTCAGGAAGTTTAATTATTTTTTGTTGTTGTTGTTGCTTTCTGAAGCTGAAGAGGCTGAGTCTCCAAGTGAGTGATTACATTTTGATTTTTAAAATGTTCCAGTCATCTTTGCAGAATAATAACTCGTGTTTCTGTTCAGCTCTGGATGAACCATGGAGGGAACTGCACTGGGGGTGAGTTTACAGTAAAACTGTCACATCTGATCAATAACAGTTTGTTAACTGATGCTGGGTGGTTTGTCATTCCGCTGAAATGTAAAATTGGGCTTTTTGTGGGACGTTGTGCTTGTTCTGATCACAGCTGCTTGACTCAAAGGGAATGTGATTTAACAGGAAATGGAGGAAGTCAGAGGAACAGGAAGGAAACTGCAGGGACTGTACAATAAAGTGTTGAGCTGAAAATGAAACAAAAAAATACTGCAGGGAAAATCATCAACATACAGGAGGAACACAGTTTAAATAAATGTAGTTTTTTTTTTTTTAGCTGAAAAGATGGAGGACTATAAAACAGATGAGCTGATAACAGAATATAAGAATGTAGTGAAGTACTCCTGCTTTTAGGTAAGAGCAGGAGTACAGAGATAATGGATTGTGAAGTGAGAGACATTCATGATTAAAATGCTCATGAGTGGGTTGGAACAAGTTTAATCAAGGGCGTAGATCCCATCTCATTATTGGGGGGACAATAAACAGGAACATTTCTTAAGAGCAATTTTGGGCAAAGTTCCATTGAAATGTAACGTAAAATGTGGTTTAGAAAGTTTTTAAATCACATCCAAGCTGCAGGACCAAAAATGACTAGTAATGCACATCAAACATGTTTTTCCTCAGTAAGCAAACTGTTGAGAAGTAAAACTAAAACTCAAATGTTGCTTAGATATGAGTTTTGTTCAGTCTGGCTGATCTAATCTCTGCTACACCTTTACAAAAAGTTAAGGTTCTAAATAAAAACAAGTTTTAATGAGTAACTCCTCTTAATAAAATTCTTCATAAACATTGCTTTATTGAAATGACTACATAACTTAAGTTGCTCTATTTTTAAACCTTTTTTAGTTTTGTCATGTCCTGGATGACTGAAAACCAACAGGTGGATAGAAATTAATATCTGGGGAGTTTCATAACTTAAATGTAACACTTAAAGCATCAGGGTTTAAATAGAAAAATATTGAGATTTTATTTTGTGGTTTTAAAGGCTCTACGTTGAAGACAGTGAGAAATAAAGGTATAACTTTAGTTTTTTTCTATCTGTCCTCGGCTCTCACACACATAGCTGTCGGCCACTCCCTCCCTCCATTTTCAAACTATTTTAATCAAAGTAAGAGTTAAATAGTTAAATATGAATGAGATATTTGCTACCTTTGACAAAAAAGCTTAAATCTATGAAAGCAGCGTAGCCAGTTTTGATTTCCCAGGCATAACAAGGCTGTTTATCATGATTCACTAAAGCCACTATTAATGCTGTACCCAAACAAAACAAATACAGGAAAAATGATCCAATTTCAACTACTTAATTATAAAACCCTCGAAGAAATTATAAGTCAGTTAAGCTGCAGTTCCTGCTGTCTGGATGTCCTGCCCACACATTTCTTTAAGAAAGTCCTGCCTGTCATTGCTAATGATCTGATCCAAATAGTAAACTCATCGCTTTCATCAGGTGTTTTCCCCCAGGCTTTGAAAACAGCAGTTATCAAACCACTGATAAAAAAGAACAATCTGGACAAATCACTACTGCAGAATTACAGGCCGATCTCCAACCTCCCATTCATCAGCAAAGTTATTGAAAAAGCTGTTTTTAAGCAGTTAAATAAC
>CAEGAE010055572.1:0-52979 GCA_903067095.1 Girardinus metallicus | reverse complement strand
GAAGCCATAAAGGCTATTCTTTAGCTTGCCATCCATAGCCAAGTACACCTCGCTGCAGCAAACAGCAAAAAATGTAATCACGGTGTTTTGTGTGTCCTAACTTGTTCTAGGAAGCATAATAGGTCACCTTTTAACTGTCTGAGTAAAAGCAAAGTGATTTTGTCTCTTAAACCAGGTAATAATCAGTCAGATGCAGGTTTTGCAGTGATATTTTTGTTACACCTTCAGTCGATGTGACTTTCTTTGATTGGCAGTCAGTAGTTCGCAGATAAGACACAAAATCTTCCTTGTTGATGTGGCATAAAGAACACCTTCCTGGTTCTCCCTAAATTTTAACTGTCACAATCACATATTTCAGTATTGCATTAAGCTGGCTGTTATAAATAGGCAAAAGTGGAAATGTAAGTATTTGAGCTGAAGCACCGCGGTGCTCCAACAATGCCGAAGTCATGGTAAGCTTCTTGTGTGGTGCAAAGTGGTGACTGATTTTGTTCCACACAAACATCTTCAGCAGACTGTTGTTTTCATAATGCCAAAACAAGGGCATTATGAAATCTTTATTTAAAATTTCATCTGATGTCGTGAACTCTTAAAGATACTTTTATTTTTACAAAACAGCCTCGCCTCGCCTTGGACGTCGCTGCCGAGACCGTCCTCTGGAGTCCACGAAGAAGAAGTGAAATTCAGTGAGTTATGATTTCACTTTCAGTGGTGAATAATCAGATATTTGAATGCAAAACTGATCTTCCATTTTTTTTTTATCTTTTTTTTTATATTTGTTTTTGTTATAATGCAGTATAGCATACTGAGAGTGTTAAGCAGAAGAGCTCTACATCATGGCGGACATTATCTCCAATATGAAGATGGGCAGACAACTACATGTTAGATGGTATCCAGAAGAATGATTAGGTGGGATGAAGCTGGTATGTTTGGTTATGTCCATTCACTGTATTGATTCTGTAAATCACAATGGCTGGATGTCATATGCACTGAGTGAAAGAGAATATGTATTTATTTAATGTTTTAATTTACATTTATTTTCACAGACACTTCACAGTGCACCGGTCACATCCATGTTGATCTTCAAGCAAGCTCTGATATTCATGGAGAGGACAGAGACACAACTGTGTGTAAGTATCTAATAGTTTGGAATCTATGTGGCATTTGTTGCTTCAATATTGTTTATATACATAATGTGATTATGCTCTTTATTTAATTTTTTTTTCCAGCTGCATCCAGGACCTACTCTGAGTCATTCAGATGATAAAGAAAGTAGCTGGTAAGATTTTTTTAATCTAGGGCTGTTAAAGCTTTTTACCAACAACTGACATTATGCTACATAAAATAAAATGTAGATAAAATTTATGACGTGCATTGGGGAAAAAAAATTGAAACAGAACTAACTTACACATTCACATAAGCAGCAACCTCTGATCTTAAATTCTCCACACACCATGTCCTCTCTGCTAAGATGGTCAGAAATTGGACCGATGCTGCGACCTCTGACCCTCCTCCCATGTGTCCTGCCTGATGCTCCACGGACACCTTCCTCCCCCCCGCCCCCGCCAGTTGCTGTGTGTGTACATTCCTCATCAGAACCCATGAAGTCCATCTCAAAACTAGTCACATAACATACATGTGAAATGTCACACTGTGAAAAGCGAAAAATGAAAATGGCTAATTTACTGGCTTCACATGTTGCCTAGATAATAAAGCAAACCCTATCTAACATTGAGTAAGTACACACCGTAGCTGCTTTAAAGTTAGCTTACTAGATATTTATAAATTATAAAAAGAGTGGAACATTGCAATATAAACTGTTTTTAAATGTAAAGCATATCGTTTATCTACCGATGCCATAGCTGAACATCCTCCGTCGTGGAGCCCTGCTTACTAGTCTCCTCTGTGCGGAATATGGGGAAATTCTTCTGCCAGAATTTGAGAGCACACATTTTCAGTCTGAAAGCAGGATTTCATGTCTTTTGTTCTCAAAACTTTTAATACTTGTGCTTACATTTTCAGTTTAAAAGCAGGACTTCATGTCTTTCTTCTCAAAACTTGTAATGATTGTACTCAAAATTTCTGCTGTCTGTCAAATATTCACTGGGTTTTCTCAAACCTTTCCCCTCACGCTCAAAACTCTTGCTACACCCAGTACAACACTTGCATCCTATTGGCTGAGAGGTTGCCAGGTGACGGTACTTTTCTGTTCCAAGTGCGAGCAGAGAGGTTTGCAAGCGGAGATTTGATCTGAGCAGAGACAAGTTTTCAGCGCAAGGCTGCACCCCTTGCTTTTTTTTTTTAGATATGCTTCATTCCATTATTACTGGTTAATGTTATGTTTCTTTATATGAAATATCCATGTTTTTCCACAACATATTGTATATTTAACATCTAATCAACCCTTGGATCCCCCCATTTATTGGTGCCAATTTTTAGAATCTGATATAAAGACTGAAATAGATGAACATGGATGTTGGACGGAGTGGGAGAACCCGGAAAGAACCCAATGCATACATAGGAAAAACTCTGCTACCGTGCAGCCGTTACCTTTTTTAGATAGAGGTATGAAAAAACTAAAACTGCTACAATAACTAATAAACACCAAGCAATATTCACTATTAATAACTAGTAGAAACTAGCAAAAACACTAAAAACTAATTGAAGCTGCATGAATTGGACAAACAAAAAGTCACAACGTAATAAAACTAGACTATTATGAAAAACCCAGAACTAACCAATGAGAGCCAGACTTCCCTCACTTAGCTCCCAATTCCCTCTGAAATATGAAATATCCAGAGATCTGTGTTAAAGTTAACTGTGAGTAGTTTTGTCTTCTGTCTTTGTACTGGCAGTGATGTGATGGAGTCATAGCTTTTTTTAAACGTGTCCACAGTGAAACCTCTTTTGCTGGGCTGTCTTCTTCAGAGCTACTGTCCTGCTCAGCCAGGACTTTTGGGACTTGGATAGTTTCCATTTTTGACTTCCTACTCCTAAACTCCTTAGATTGTAATTCTTCTGGTTCGATTTCTCTTTGGTTGTAGAGTCCCTCTCTGCTTCGCCTAACTTTATTGGTTTTTCCTTTTGATCACTCTGCATTTTAGAGGATGCTGCAGGTTTTGTCTCCTTTCAATCAAAAACTATGTGGGGATTCATTTGGTTTTATTTCTACAGTTTGAGGTGCCAGAGTCTTGACTTTTTTGCCAAAGTTTTGAGTTTTAGAAGTGTCTCTTCTTAGTTTATGAGGATTTCCACGTCAGAAATAGCTTTCAATATAGAAGCAGTCAATAAAGTCTTTGGGAAAAGCTGAAAGCAGAGTTTTAGCTAGGAAAGAAGGGGGGCATGGTCCTCTCACCAGGCGCTCGATCCTCTGCAGCCACCATGCGCTCAATCCTCGTCAACCGGCTTACCTCGCAGACTTTGCCTCTAACTACGGTGTGTTATCCTCACAGCTCCCGGGTCGGGGTCTGCGCGGTGATCCCACTTTTCATACAGCCAGCCTTGCTGACCAGCTCATTCCAGCTCCTTTCCTTTCGTCTGATGCCCACCGCACCTTGCTTTGTCCGGCCCTTCTCTCCTCAACTGCTGATCTGCTCTTTTTATTTCCCATTTTCTGGCTTGTATGCCACTCAGCTCATAGGGAACACCTGTGCCAGCCGAAGTGGGCGCCTCCAGCTGTGCTGTGGGTGGCGATGCCAGTATCAAAAGCAAATACACAAAAGAAATCAGAAAAACTTGCAACACAATAAATCCAAAATAAATATAACAGCGAAATTAAATAATTTCAAAATACCACAGCAAGCAAAATAAATCCAAAACAACAAGTATAAAAATAATTCAAAAAGGCCACATTGCCACAATTGTACTGCGATATGTACCAGTTTAGAGTCCTCAGAATTGGTTTGACACTTACAGTTTGCTTTATTTGTTTGCCCTTCTGGGGACTTGGCGAAATTTCCAGTTTCTTCTAAGTCTTTAAGTGCCGTTTCATAAAGGTGGAGCTGTGTTAAGCAGCACTCATAATTTTTCTCCACCGACTTTCTCTTTTCATTTTCCTCAGAAAGGGATGCCTTGGTTTGAAGCAGAAAGTGTGCATGTTTTTGAAGGTTGATAATTGTTTGATCAGGACAAAGGGAGGGATAGGGATTTGAGAGTTGTACCTTTGATTTTCGTACCCTGAAACTTCCGGGGTTTTGTTTTTAGAGACCTCAGTTAACTTCTCCACCTGGATGTTGTCTGGTTCAGACAAAGGTAGACATTTAGTTGTTTTCTTCTTCTTGCATGTTAGTGACTGTTTCTTCCCTTGTGGATCAACTGTCTCCAGTGTTTCAGGGATCAATTAGTTTTCAGCGATCAGTTGTGGTGAAGAGATCACAGTGTCATTGGAATAATTCTCCTTTCCTAAGGGATCACCTTCTTTTGCTGGCATTAAATCATCTTGCATTTTAATATCTTCAGCAAAACAAATTTGATCGATGCAAGGTTGTGACCCAGGGAAAGTTTTGCAAAATGTCTTCTTTATGCACTACATGAAGCTGCCTGATCATCTTGATTTCCTGGCAAAGAATAGCCGTCCGTCATTTTAAAGATGTTAGAACCACTGACTCATCTGGCTCAGGGAAGGTTTTCCACAATATCGGTGGCTTCTTCACATGCTTAGCCGTTTCCTCCCTTGTTGACCGACTGTCTCCTGGGTTTTGGAGATGGATTCTTACTCGGAGACCAGTTGTGCAGTAGCAGTCATAGTTTCCATGGTACAAGTCTCCTGTTCTAAGGAATCTGCCTGATCACCTTCTTTCACTGGCACAGAATTATCACGCTTTTCATCCACATTTTCAGCGTAGGATTCTGAAGTCATGCAAATGGATGTTGCAGGGAAATTTTCTTCTGGGGTCCTCTTGACAGGCTTACATTGAATTAGTTGTTTCTTCTCTGGTTGATCCACTGTCTCTTGTGTTTTAGAGATTGATTCCTTTACAGGGACCAGTGAAGCGTCTTGGTTTTCAGTATTTTCGGCAGAAATGTTTTTATTAATGGGGGCGTGTAACTCCAGCCAGGCTTGGAATGATAGCTTTTTCTGCTTCCTCTTTCTCTTAGGTGGCTGGTTCAGCCTTACTTCATCCACTGTCTCCTGTGTTTCAGAAATGGATTCCATTTCAGTGACCAATGAAGTGTCTTCAGCAGAAATCTTTTGATGTAAGGGAGGTGGTTCATCCCACCAACTTTCAGATGATACCATCTCCTTCTTATTGTTGTGATTCTTGGGTGACCGTTTCATCATCCACTGTCTGCTGTATTTTAGAGATAAATTATTTTTCAATGACTAGTGGTGGAGTAGCGATCACAGTTTCCTTGGTAGAAGACTCCTTTTCTTAGGCATCTGCCTGATCACCTTGTTTTTCTGAAACAAAACTATTCTGTTTTTCAATATTTTCAGTGGATGACTTTGGAGTCATGCACATGAATGTTGCAGGAAAATTGTCCCATATCATTGGTGTCTTCTTGACACGCTTACACTTAGAGGGTTGTTTCATCTCTGGCTGATCCACTGTCTCCTGTGTTTTAGAGATGAATTCTAGTTCAGTGTCCAGTGAAGAGTCTTGGTTTTCAGTATTTTCAGCAAAACAATGCTTGTTTTCCTCAAACCAAATTTTGAACGGTACCTTCTTCTTCTTGTTGCACCTAAGCTTGGGTAGCTCAACTTCTCCATGATATTGTCAGATGTTTCCTTTTCAATAATAAGCTGGTTTGACTGCATTCTTTGTTGAGATTTGGAGATAAATCACTTTTATAGTAAATCAGTAAAGATTTAATGCTGGCTCAACGTGAGTCTTCAACAAAGTTGTGTAACAACCAAAGTTGAGAAACTTATGTTGAACTGCGAGATGAATTCTCGGGTGAAATGTGTCACGAACGTCTGCTAAATGGTTGTGATAAAATTTTATCAATACGACAAGCCTAACTATACTCCTGATGTCACAAAATTTTCTCAAGGGCAAAGGATGAAGGTCACCAGTCTGTTGCAAGACAACATAGTTAAACTGAGGACAAACAACCATACACTCGAACACTAAGCTAAGGGCAATTAAGAGAAAGCAATTAATCTATCATGCATGTTCCTTAAAAGCCTAGTCTATGCCAAACAATTTAAATCTATGAACCTCAGTGATTATTTTATATCTATAAAAAATAAAGATATTAATACAGAATTTATGCACATGAGTGTAAACCTCTGACCGCAAATGTAACTGTGCTCCAAGAAGCAACAAGGACTGTTCTCTTCACACTTAAGTGCCCACATGTAGGGATGACACATGTGCTGCATGCTGTAAAGCATTTTGGCTGAATATTATGGACTGTCCTCTGCCAAGGTTCAAATCTTCCGTGTGCACACATTTATGTGCGCCTTGTGTGGAGATTTATCTGTGGGTATGTATTGCTAAAGAGCTGTGCTGCCAAAATGTGTGCCATCTGTGTACACAAGAGATTTCACACGCTCGTTCTAGTTTGAAGGCTGGGCCAGTGTTCTTCTCAGGGACATTGGCCAATCATCGCAGGGAAGCTAAAAGCAACATGCTCCAGCCCATTAGCCAGTCGCATCTTCACCACAGTCATTTTCAATAGTTTCCACATTGGAAGTGATGGCATTTTTCTTCTTTTGTGTGAAAGTTGAGAATTGTGTTTGGTAGAACACTATTCTTGCTTTAGGTGGGTTGAGAATCTGAGCTTTCATTTTGTGAAAAGTGATAAAAAAGAATTTGGATAAATTCCAATAAATTTTTAATCAGATTTGGTAAGGTATGATTCAGCATTGTCATTTCTAATGATTATTTTAACTCTAAACAATGAACTACTGAGCATCAGTTGGTTTGTGGGAATCAAACCAAATTATGTAATTGTTATAATATGAAAAAAAAAAAACAATTAAGGTACTGTTGTAAAAGGTGTAAAGGAATTTACACCCCTTCATCAACGTCAAACTCTTGTTTTGGGGGATTTTATGTGGTAGTCAAAAACAAAATAGTGAATAGTTATCAAGCGAAAAACCATGTTTTTCCAAATTTTATTAACCCTCACAAAATCTGGAAAATTTATCATGGTCAAGTAATAACTTCTCTTTTTGATATCTGTAAATAAAATGCAACATGACCAATTGCCTTCAGAAGGTACTTTTTTAGTTAATCCCAGTCTGACTGTAATTCAGTCTCAGTGTGTTGAAAGAAGGCCGTAAAAAGCCTTGTTTGTAGTTAGCGAAAAGTGACAGTAAAAATGTGGAAGATAATCTGCTCAGATTCAACAAAACAGAATTTCCTAGCTTCAGTGTAAATTTGTGTCAAAAAAACTCCTGTACATTACAGCGGATGGCCACCAATTCACTGTTCAGTATTTGCAGATTCACCTGTTGAGCGTAACACCAAACTACCTGTAGAAAATCTATGTTGACTTTCATTCAACATATCTGAGATATTTTGAAGAAAATGCAGCTTGGGAAGCTTAAATAACAAGTGATACTTGGCCCGCTGTTGGTTGGTTTTTGCAAAGCAGGCTGTACCCACAAGAAGAGAAATAAGGAAGATGGTTAGTGCTAAGGCAGTTTCCAGTATGCATAATGGGGAATATTTGGTGAACTATTAAAATGGGCAGTTCTGAGCTTCCAAGGTCTTGACCAAAGTTGGGGAGTTAAAGTATCTCAGGGTCTTGTTCAAAAATGAGGGAAAAATGAAGTGAGCAATCAATAGGAGGATTAGTGCGGTGTCTGTACCAGTCCATTTTGAGCTCTGGACTTCCTTTGCAGAGTGTCTGTGCTCTCCCCAAGAGATAGGGTGAGAATCATCTAAGTGACCAGGGAGAGGGAAGTCTGCATCTCTCTGCTTAGGTTGCTGCCTTTGATGGATGGATGGATTCACTGTAAAATGATGTCACTATTGCATTCAAATGTCTGACTGTCTGTCACCTCCACCAGAATATGTCAATACCAGAATGGCTTAATTGTGATAAAGGCCTTCTCACTTACCAGGTAATATCGAATACCTTCAATCTGGAAACCAGTACAGCAGCGTGGAAATCCTTTCTACTCAGAACCTACTGTGCAGGAGTCCTGCCAAGCTCAGTCTGATTACTTTGTTTCACCTGACAACCCCAGTCTCCAACAATAGAAGCAAAAACAGAATTAGATGGACCTGGATCAATACCTCCAGGCAGTTTGCCTCTATGCACCAGCAATGTATAATTATGTTCAACCCTCCCTACTGAATGCCACGTACAGCCCTTGACTTGCAGTACGAGTGCTACACTAAATGCATCTCCCCACACCTCTCATGACTATTTTTCATCTTACTGACAATCATAATTGCGTTACTTGTCTCTGTCATGGACTTCTCACCACAGATTTTCCCTTACCATCTCTTCTTCAGGCATTAAGAATGCAAATTGGGAGTGACAGAGTAATCCTGAATTATATCCATGAATGACAGAGTGAAGCAGTTTGGTCAAATGGAAGTGGAGCAGGAGTTAGTGACTGAAATCTGGGAGTAACTATGGCCGTACATCATTTTGAGTGTGTATCCGGTGATGGAGGTGCCTGGGTTCCGTTTAGTCCAAATCCTTATTTTATCCTAAAACTCTATATGACACCAAGTGACTGAATGCATAAAATTTGGTGCAGCATCCAGAACAATACAAACAAACCAATCAGACATGCAGACAAATGGGCATTGACAACCAGCTAATTTAAAACCAATATCTTACTGTCGCCTAAATCCATGCATTCTCTGGGGGAAAGTACATTTACACAGAGTGTAAACATCTGCATGATCTCATTTCCTTACACACACTAAAAACCGCTGAGTTAGAAAGAAAATAGTTTGGGTTACTTTGTTTACCCATTTCAAAATCAATGGTGGATCAGTCCAGCCCCAGGCTGATTTAACACAACAGTTAGATTTCAGGCCAAAATAGGAGTATGCGAAAAATTGAGTGGAAAAAGAAAAAACCCATAAATTGGACTTAAATTTAATACTGCACTCTAAATATGTAGGTGTATATATTTTGGATTAATTTTCAAAATGAAATTAGACAGTGACCTAAAGTAGTAAGAAATATATTGTCCTAATCTGTTTTTACTTGGCCACCATTACTCTTTCAATCTTACATGTGTTGATGTAAATATATTTTTACATGAATCTTGATACAGTCTGTAATGTTGATCATTTGTTGTAATTTTTATCGACCCCCCCCACCCTCCGAAGAACATTTTGAAGAATAGGATATTATTGTTTCTCTTCTAAAATGATTTTTTGTGTAATCTTCTAATGCTTGGTTGTTTGCAGAAACATGTATGTAATTTGTATTCTGGTTATTAATTTGAATGAATGGACTCATTGAGAAAACATCTGTAACCACTTATTTGTCAGCACCTCTACGTCTAGGGTGTGGCATAAAAAATGTTGCTTATTTTAGCTGCTTCTGTAGAACAGCAAATACATCACAAGTGTTGACCCAATGTTTTTTTTTGTTTTGTTTTGGGTTTTTTTGGGGGTAAAACTACCCAACCTCTATCCTAACATTGCAAATCCAACATTTGGAATAAAGAAATAACCCAGCATATTTGCTGTTTGTATGTTTTGCATGCAGACAATCTATAAATCAATTTCATACCAAACTCTGCAACATTCACATATTGTATAGTAAATCTCCCTACAGCAATACCTCCCCAACCCCCCATTTCCACTCCCCATCTATAGCTGCCCCCAGGTGCACAGAGGCAGAGAGCAGAATGCAGAACAGAGCCGTGTGTGGTGACAGTGACATCCATCGCACGCAATGAATAATCAATGAACACCATCTGGTGCATACAACAGGGGAGCACCTCTCCAATCGTTTACTCCAGGATAGCTATTTCGATTCATTCCCGCACACTGTGCTTCAGTATCCATCACCTGTTCTCTCATCCTCTTCCCTCGTTTTCTCACACAAATTTATACAGCAGCTGTACTACTCCCTTTCATTGTCTCTTCCTCCTTTTATATCTACGGCCTGTTCCACTGCTGTCTTTATGTCTCGCTCTCCTACTCGACATGTTCTGCAGAGCCCTCTCCGAATGGCGAGTCATGGTATCCCTCATTTGAATTCACCCCTACAATTCCCACATAGCTAATAAAGTAACCCATTGCCCTTTAACGGACATTTGCCTTTATGATTTACAATGGCTCAGTAGCTTGTTAGAATGGTCTAAAAGTACAATAAAACTACTGCAATAATATGTGCTAAAGGACACCTGGTTCAGGAAAATAGTTCTTCACTTGAAGGGTGCAAAGTTGTGACTCAACTTTTTTTTTTAATGCTCCGATACCCACTTTCTTCACTTTAAAACTTTCTAATAGGTTTAGATATAAAGCCGTGACACCTTCCCTACAAGCCTTCGGTGAAGAGGTAAATTTCTATTTCACATTTGCATTTGACCCAGTCTGACAGCAGACTTAATATGCACCCACAGTATCTGGAAAAGCTTTCTTTGCATGTCTATAACTCCACTCGGGCTTGGCACGCCTGTTTCGCCTCCTGCATTTCATCCGGCGCCCGCGTCTTAGCTTGACATCGCCCTCCTTAAACCCTTGTGCATCACCCATCCCTTTCATTTCCTCCAAACAGTAGCCTCTATTAAACTTGAAAAGTCGTAGCCAAGCCTCATTCTCTGATCTGCCAAATAGCGTTTTGTCATGTAGTGTATTGTCAAGCTTATGGACGTCTGAAAAGTTCAGACTACAAAAGGTTCTTTGAAGAAGCAAAGGACTTTTGCTCTGTTGTACTTTTTGTTTTATCAGCAACAAAACTATTAAGACTTTCTTTATATTTAAAGGCAATATGAAGATACGATGTTATATTTTGTTTTGTAAGAAGTCTGAAAGTTGTCTTGCCTCAGAGTACGACCCTAAAATTTATCTTAATGCCCAACATTTCTCCCATCTTCATTGACAAGCAGAAACTTTGCAAATGCCATAAAACTAAATCAGCCAATGGTAAGGCATTGGGTGAACCAGTTGTATTTTTACATGCACACTTCATAGAGAAGTAAAACTCACCTTTCAAGACATTAGTCACAAAGTGCTGTACATAGAAACATTAAAAATGAACATTATATATCAGTACATTTAACAGTTAAAAGCAATTTTAATGGAGAGGAGATTATGATGGTTTTGAAACAAAATATTTCACTCATGACGTTGCTTGAGAATTGATTTTGTTTTTTTTTCCCACTAACCTGTAATATAACACACCAAATCATTTGGAAACCATTTAGATTTTGTGTAATTGATGGTTCAGCAGCTTTTAAAATTGTTCTAACTACTTATTGCTATTGTTACAAAATTCATATTTAATGGGAAAAACAACACTAGGTCTTGCATAATTGTGACATGTATGCAGACTTGCACATGGATTTAATGTTTTATTTTTTTTACAAATGAAATCTAAAAGAAACATGGTGTACTTTTGTATTTAATCTCCATTCCCAAGCAATCCTATATAAAATACAGCAAAATGTGCTTAGAATTCACCTAATAAGCATTTCCCACCATTGTGTAGTTTATTCTGTATTTAAATGCAGCTGTTCTGGAAAGGTCTCATAGATTTGCTAGAGAATATTATTATATAAGCATCTTAAAAAATTGAGAAAACCAAGGAACATAACAGACAGCTCATGGAAAAAGTAATGACGTTTAAAGCAGTGTTAGAAACATGTGGAAGGAGGTACTTTAGCCAGAAGAGACCAAAGTCAAACCTTTTGGTCCATGTTTTCCACAAAAAGGAATCAATGGGTCCGATGACTGATCACTGGCAAAATCCACATGTTCAAAGAACACAATAAAAGAAGATTCTGACAGCCACTTTTTGGAAAAAATAAAAAGAAAGAGATCCTTCTTAAAAACAAAACAAAACAAACAAAAACCTTTGATATCGTACCGCTTGGGAAGAAATACCAACGTTTTGATGTTTATAACATGTTGAGCTGCGAGATCTACAGAGTTTCCTACAGGAGCTTCAAGTTATTTAGAAGTAAAATGGATAGAAGACGAGTTGCTCGAGTCATTTGCATAAATAGGCTTAGTTTGCACAATCGCATTTCAGTCAAGACAGGAGTGGCAAAACACAAAGATGAAATTGCAGTCTTGGCAGTTATGACAGTAAGCTGATTTACTTAGTGTAAGATTTTTTCTTTTTTTTTTTTCTTTATCTCCTTCTTATCTTTCCGACTAACCCCTCAAGGGCGGGTTGTTTTTTAAGGTGTGACGAAATCTGTGTCAACTGTGTGTATTACCGGATCTTATGCGGCCCCATTTCTTTGTCACACTCACTCCTTCATCTTATTTCAACAATGTTTCAGAAAGCACTAAGACTAAGTGCACAACTGCTCCCCCCTCTCATCCCGCACCAGCGCTTCTGCTGCAGCAACATCAGGGGACATTAAAGCACCTGCTCACCTTAGAACACAAAAACGTTTAAATGTGTGCGAGTGAATCAATGAATGCAGTTATAAAAGCATTTTGTTCTCAATCTTTCTGTCTCTTGAGGCACAAAAATAAACAATTTTTGTCTCCTTCAAAAGTTCTCACACTCAGTTACAATCGTAAGTGGAAAATGTCACTGCTAACTACGTTTCATATTGAACTTTACAAAACTGTTCGGAGAGCTCGCGCGACTCGATTCCCTTCAAATTGCGCTTTTTGACTTAAAAGTGGCAGCTTTTGCAGTAAATATGTTAGCTTTTTCCAGCTAGAGCAAAATATTTCAAACGAGTTCTTGTCATCCAGGAAAATATTGCATCGCATTGCATTTAATATTTAAATGAGCGTGATTGCTTGAAATGCTGCACCACATATGGGTGGAGTTTTGTATCTTCCATTAAAAAAACAGGACTATAATTCATTTTGCTTGGTGTTCCACAAGGAGTCATTTGCTTTTTACGGAACACAATCCTATTAGAGAAACGGAAATGCACAGCCTCTCAAAGCGAATGTGCAAAAACTGGAGAGGGAAGAAAAGGCATCATTAGTCCTAAGGCTAAAAGGAGCACTCTGCCAGCCACAGGCAAGTGCACAGGAAATTGTGTGACAGTTCATCAAGTCGACATGCAAAAAAAAAATAAAAGCTTCCATTTCAGTCTCTTACAGAATCAGATGCATGTCTGAGTGGCGTTTTTAAAAATGAAAAAGGGTTTTAACTTGCAAATGGTGACCTAGACCTAAGGTTATGAGCTGCAGCAATGCAAAGATTTTTTTCTGACAGAATATTTGATTAATACGAAATGATTTTTTTTTTAAATGCAACAGTATGAAATGGCATGTATCTGCATGCATTTATCATTGCATGGCCTGTTTAGGCTGTTCCATCTGATTAGGCTGCATGGACTTCTACATTAATAACGCCATTTATTAGGGAGTGGCATTAAAAATATTTTTATCCAGGCTGTAACATTTAGTTGAGTAATTACAAACAGATTTAATTAAATTTGCATTGTGGCATTTATTTATTTTTGTCTTGTAGATTTTCTTCTAAATGGAAAAACATTTGCTTTTTAATGGCCTCAATGCTTTACTTGTGTAAATAAGATTCCCTTCGTGATATATTGGTTTATATGAAATTACACCCATTAAATTATCAAATTGAATCCACCAGCTATGAATGTAGCTAATTTATTCCCCTACTTTTGCTAAAATAATTTTGCCATAATATATCTTTGTTTTTTTGTTTTTTTGGAATGAAAATCTATTAAATGTTGTTTGAAAACTAAAATGCTGTGTGGTTGTTTAAAAAAAAAAAGAAAAAAAAAACACAGCAGCAGGACTGCTTGCTTAAAGAATGGCTGCAGTGCTACGATCTTATAAAGGGCTCAGTCTGTTCAATAAAACATAGATTCACTATGCTGGTTTATGAAAACTAATACGAAAAGGAGTTTTCCTATTAGTAGGAAAACTATTAGCTAAACTATTAGCTAGTTTTCTGAAGGTAAACTAGCTAATAGTTTTCTAGCTAATAGTATTAGGTATTTAGTAGTAGTATTAGTATTGGTAAACTAGTTATAATATTAGCTTGTTTAGGTAAACTACCTAACTAGTAGTTAGTTAGGGACTAGTTAATATATAACTAACTACTAGTTAGTTACCACCAGAAAACTAGCTAATAGTATTAGGTATTTAGTAGTAGTATTAGTATTGGTAAACTAGCTAGTAGTATTAGGGTAGCTTAGGTAAACTAGCTAGTTTAGGTAAACTAGCTAAAAGCATTAGCTGCATGGTTTAAGTCTTAAGTAGTAAAATAAATAAAAAAATCCTTCAGCTAAATTGCACCTGAAATCATTTTTTAAACTTATACTGTATAAATATATTAATCTGCTCTAGTTACATGCAACTGTATATAGCATTTTGTGTGTTAGCATTTTCAGCTAACAGAGCATTAAGGTTCTATGTCCCTGATATAAACATGTTTTCTTGCAAAACATATCAAACACAGGATAAAAACAAAATATCTTGTGAAGATTTTTGCTGAACGTGGCTAAATCCTGTACTAAATTATAAATAAAAAAATTCTAACCGTAATCAACTATTCCTTTTAGTAAAAGGAATCCATGCGTCTGTTGCTATACCAGTGTGCAATGATCAGCACCTTTTTCCACCCCAAGATAGCATGGCACTGACACATATTTCAAAGTATGCAGCAAATTGAGTTAATTCTTCTTATATATCAAAAGAAAAAGTGCAGACATATCAATATATCTTTAAGTATTTTTAAATGTTTTTGCATTTTTTCTTTATATGTTATGTCACTATTAATTGAAGAAAGTATCCAAACAACGTTTTGGACACGAGAAGAGATACATAGCCTTTTATGAAACGGATAAAAAGAGACACTAAAGTTGGAAGGTAAGACCAATGCCATGCCTATTAACAGGTACTATAGGACTTATTGCAACGGACAGTTGCCGTTTGACAGCGAAGGGCAGCATTTATTAGATTGATAACTGGAAAATTCAATCATCTTCAATCCTGTGATGACAAAGTCACCTTGTTAAGAAGGCTGTGCCAGCTCAGAATAATAACGATAAAAGCTGTAGGTATTCTTTCTAAAAAAAATAAAAAAAAATGTTTTGGCATAAATCTACAGCACTGCTAAATTTGGCAAACACGATTAATCTCCTGCTTACTTGGACAATCATGAAGGAAGATTAACTTAAAGGTTAATAAAACAGCATAACATTAATTAAAAATATAGCTCTTTTTTGTCTTGGGAATGATGAAACGATCTGAAATGACACAACTGATCACACACCTTCAAACAGTTCCCAGTCAAATTATATCCAGATTAATGGGCACCTTTTTATTGCTTGTGAAAAATCAACCAAAAATCAAAGTCAACCTTTTCATGCAGAAGTTTACGTCATCTTGATATTGTGTTAACATGTTAAATCAAGCAAAATAACTTATTCTAGCTACTAAATTCCAGAGTTCATACTATTAGTGGCGTTGTTCAAGGCTATGTTTCAACTTTAGCCATTAGTTTTGTAAACGTTTTCAACAATTGAATCAACTTCATTGATATTTCTAAACAAGAAAAATATTCATATTAAATAATTTCCAGGAGAATTTTCCCAAAGGGTCAGCATTATGCATACAGGCCCAAATATATATGTAATGTATCTAAACACACTAATATTTGGAGAAATGTTCCTTAAGGTTTTTGTCACCATCAATACATTTCTGACATTCCTGGCTGGATATTTGTGGCCTCTTCTTGACAGAACTGGTACATTTCCTGGCAAGGACCAGACCTTTATCCACAGTTTTGGGGGTTTGATCTAAAACATTAACTGTTTTCTCTAACTCAAGATTGGTCAATGAGAGAGAGAGGTTCTCTTCCTACAAAGTGTATTTAAACACCTGGTTTCCACAAACTACATCAGCTGGTGTTTTACTGCAAACACAACTAGCCCCGTTGCAGAGGGAGAGAGAGAGAGTATATCTTTATTGCTGCAGAGGAACTCCAAACGCCACCCTCTGTGATCCTCTGGGACTTCTCTTTAGTGTGGCAGAACTCCTTGAAAACATCAGGGAGGACTTGCTGAATTCACAGGGGTAAACTGCTGAGCTGTGCCTCCGTTGGCATCTGAATACTGATCTGGCACACAGTGCTTCGGAGCCTGGCACACGAAAAGCAAATATGGCTGAAGGACAGGGGAAGAAAAACAGTCCTTTGTGCTTAGTTAATCCCAAATGTCCCATCGGTCTGAATTGATTTCAGCTTTGGTTCTTGGCTTGAGATTACGAGGGGAGGATTTTGCAGCTCCCTCGCCATCTGATTGCTCATGTTCTCTTGCTCTCTACGGGATGAAGCAATGCAGATGGTACCGGCTATGCAAGCACTAGATAGTAATGGACCATCAGTTACATCGGCACAGCGCGTTAAGTAGGGACCGAGTGGAATCTGAGTCTAGGAAGGGCTAATACGTTTAATACAAATGTACATGGAAGTTATTGGTAATAATCGTAAATAGCTGCTCCGCCTCCTCTGTGTGCAGTGTGTTAGCACAGGACGTCCTAGAGGTGGAGAGAAAGTGGAAGCAAAAAAAACATTGTCACAGTCTGCTGAACATGTGAGGGTGGAGAATAGAATTTTATTGGTTAGCCATGAGACTGACCCCTTTCTCACACCCCTTGTAAACAAAAGGTGTAGAGATAATGCATGGACAATTAATCCCACCCAAGATTAAGATGTTGGGAAGACATTACGATATGACCTGTTCATTAAACTTAGAAAAGCTTCTCAGTGACATACAGGCGAGACACGAATGCAACATGAGGCACATGGAGGACACAGATCAGTCACTGTGATGAAAGCCAGGACCGTACTCCACCTAGACAAGGTGAGATTCACAGGGATGGTGACGACAGGATCTATTTTGGATTGGAAAGTTTTTGGAAATATTGGTTATGATAACCAGAAGCAACACGAGGAATTATATTAAAAAGATTGGCGGTTAGGGTAGATGGTTCTTATAGACACGTAGGCCAATGTCATGGCATCAAATACAGCTACGATGCAAAGTCAAATTTCTAAGTTATTTACGATGTATACAATATTTTCATTACAACATAGTTACTTGATTGTGCTATAAAATGGCACTAGGTGCCTGTAAAATACATAATACCCCCCTTTTAAGAAATAAACCAGGAAGCATGAGTGTATATGGGTCTTCCAAATAGACAGGGACCCTGAGTATGCAGTCCAAAAATTAATAAGCCATTTTTTTGCTAATTAGATATTTTAATTGAATATTTTTACACAACGAGAAAAAGAGAGAATGAAGTGCCAATCTTTACTGATTGATTTGTGTGAGTCTGTCGGTGTCCACCCACCTCTGTCTGCTGCCCTGGCATGCAGGGCGCCACTGGCTACGACAAACCTGCACACCGTGCCACGTTAAGCTGCGTGTGGTTCTGCAGAGTCATCAGAAAATGTCTGAAGGTGGCAGATATGTGGTTTAGAAGGTGAGGACAAGGGAGCTAGGATCATCCCCTGCAGAGCTCCGGTATTGCTGACTACACTGGGAGTCAGACCACAGTGCTGCAGTCGCACACGCTGTCAGCAGGTAGGTCATCAGGGGGGCATCCACTGTCAGCTTTTCAGCCAGTAGGGCTGGCTTTGTGATACTAAATGCACTGCAGAAAGGAGAAAAAAATGACCTGGGCTGAAGCCAGTGGAAGATGAAATGTCTAAAATAAGAGGTGAAAAAATTGACTCATGGGCTGATTTAACAATTTAGGATGTATTCACACCAGGTCATTAGTCTAGACTAGATTATTCTAAACTAGTAGAGAAATATATATAAACAAATGTTATTTATGAAACTTCATGGAAGGTTCATATTGGTAGTTTTTATGCATCTGGATTGCATTAGAAACACTCCAGCTCCAAAACTACAACAACTCAACAAAACAAACATGGATTTGATTCTTAAGTACTAATAGCTGAATAATTAAAACCATAATCTGACTTATGAAACTTCAATAACTGGCCACATTAGTTTTTTTTCTTCTGGACTCTGGATGACATTTGCTGGGTGTCTTCTAGAGTTGTCCCAGTATCACCCTGAAGTGAGAGAAGTCACTGGTAACGTATCGTCTATGGAATCAGAAAGATTTTTTACCTGTCAAATGTCACCAATTTCGATTGAGGTTGCACAAGTGTAGTTTATGGGATTTTTTTCCCCCACACAATGTATTTTAATTTATTTTCAAATACATAATTTCCTTTTGCAAATGAATCAACACAAAGCTTTAAACTTTTACAGCCGCTGGAAAGAAACTTAAAGTGTGAATCAAACATAAACTGGAGGCTTGTAAAGGAACTGTGTCGTAACCTGTGCCGCCGCATACGTCAAACTCGAGTGCAGGCTGGCGTTACTGCCATTTCCGAAGAGGCGGCTAGCTTTACCGCGGTGACAGACGGGGGTTCTGATGCTGGCTGTCGGCTTCTTCTGATAATGCTGACACTACTGTAGAAGCATTAACGATGTTAAATATTAATTTCCTCACTGAGTCTCTGCCACTCAGCTATTTTTCTGTCTGTGAAAACCTGCCTTTTCCTGCCTGGGGTCCAATCAGAAACTGATATTTTAAGTTAACTCCCATTGCAATCAAACTCTGGAAGAGAGTTTGTACATGTGAGAGAGTTTGTAAGTTTTGGCCCTAGGGGCCCCTCATATGCCAGAGTTCGTTTGGAAGCGTGAGTGTACTCACCTGCACAAAAGGTCCGGATCAACGGGGGAAAAAAACTCAACCGCGTTTAAAACGGACCATGTGCATCAGGTGTGAATACTGCCTCATATCAATCTCAGTCTTGCTAACACCAAGATGTAATGCTTGGTGTTAGCATTACATCTCCAAACTGTCATGACAGATCTGACACAAATTGAATCAATTCAACATAAAACGAAAACATATGCTGCTTTTTGGTTCTCTCCACCACATATCCTCCAAGCTGTCGGACATTCATTTTTATTTAATTAAGAAAAGAGACACCTCTAACGCTGCCAAGGCTGAAAGCTGTCACTACTGCTGACCTTGCTTCGTATAAGAAGGGAAAAGATGGCAACACTGGTGACAGGTTGCTTTTAATTAGCAGGGTAGCAACAAGGAGGAATCCCTCTTCTTCTACAAAAAGCCTTAATAAGCAAACTTCACAGATCCAAGATTCTCCCATTAAAACTGAATTAAATGAAGCCCAGGCATCAAAGCAAGCAATTGCTATACTTTGGCCTACATACAGTGACTCTCAAAGGTTTTCACATCTCTGTTATAATACCAGGTTTTTGCGAAAGAAAATATTAGTCATATTAAATGTGATGCATATATCTTAGAATGTTGCAACAGAGGAACAAACCTTGTTTGGGGATTAAATAAATAAGTAAATTCTTGTAATTACTTGGCTGCAAAAGTGTGCAGAACACAAAATACTTACGTTTTGTTGTATCATCTTTTGATTCAATTTCATCACTCAATATTCTATCCGCATGTTCCGTCTTTAATATTTATCAAATCTGCCTTGCTAAAATTCTTTGGATCTCTCCAGTCCAAAATGTGTATGCTGAAGTTATGGAGTAGAGTATTATGTGTATAAAGTGAGACTATCATATATCTTCCTCGTCATCCTTCTATAAGCATTGCTAGATCATAAGTTGGCCACCACCATGGTTTCCGGTGGATAGGGTGTTTTTTGTGGTGCTCAGGGCTGCTGCTTCAGCATTTGTAGTAAATGATGAAAACCTCTCTGAAACTATTGTCTTAGCTGTAAAGGAGCAAATTTGCAGTCATTTGACACCTGAACTTCACTGCATTTTAATCATGTTCACTGTAGCTGATGTTACGCGTGCACCCAAAAAGATCGAATGCTGGCATTTGGCCAAAAGTTGAATAAAATAATTTTAGTGCGAACTATTTGTCAGAAGGTGTGCACACACATGTGCAGTCAAGTTATTGCGGCTTTTATATTTTGTTCATTTTTTTTTATACCACAGTCACATTTGCCTATCTCTGATTTAAATTGTTCAGGTTTTCTTTTGTAACATTCCCTAACTTGACAAGTTTTGAGGTCTACCGTGTTGTTTGTGGCTAAAAGTGAACGGGACTGCACCACAATTAGTGCATATCAACGTTTTAATATATACGCAATGCTTTTAGTCAACACTGGTCTCAAATAGCTGGTATAGATGATGGTAGTTGTTTCATCCAGTCAGCTGGTGTTTTTTTTTTTTTTTTTTTTTTATAGCCTGCCCTTTTCCAAACAGGTTTCTATGTAGGACTTTCCAGATGGTTATACGTAACAAGCCATCTGGAGCCTAAAGTAAGAGAAGGGGAAGGACTGACTCATCAAGAGGGTCAGGGCTCGACTTCTTCTCTTCACAGAGAGCATGGCTACATTCTCAGGGTGCTATAAGATAAAATGGACCTTATATACACCAAAAGAAGCAAATCACACTGGGTCTTGTTAACAGCAGTATGTGTTAATGCAGAAGTGCTTCTGCATTAACAGAGAGGACTGCAGGGGTACATGAAACATCTGGCTGTAAAGTCTGCTCTCTTAATCTGTGTCTGCACTTATATATGTATATATAAGTGCAGACACACTTATCTATCTATCTATATATATATATATATATAGATAGATATATATATAATCATACCCCTTTACTTTTAGAGACGTTGCAACCATAAGTCTCAGTGGGTTTTATTTTGTTTTTCAAAGTTTAACTGGCTTTTTTTATTCAACCTCATGGAATTTAATATCTTAAAATAATAATAATAATAATAATAATAATAATAATAAACCTATTTAGTTATTTAAATATGAAATTATCTAATAAAGTTTAATTAAGTTCCATACATATTAAAATGTCTCATTTGATGTCAAATTCAAACTCAAAAATACTTTATTGGTCCCAAAGGGAAATTAAATAAACGCCTTATACTAAAGACAAAATATGCGTTTATGTAAACTTAATCAAATCAAATTTTATTTGTATAGCACATTTCAGCAACAAGGCATTTCAAAGTGATTTACGTCAAAAACATAAAAACAGAGTCATGCAACTCTGTTTTTATGAGAAACTTAAGAACTTCTCATCTTTTTCAATGGTCATGTTGATTGCGCAGGCCTAAATACATTGTGTTTAGTATAAGAGGAGGGAAAAACAGGTCTTTATATTGTAACCTAGTCTAACTGCGTGGGAAGCCATAGGGTATCCCACACCCTCCTGATTTGAAACTAACAGTTCTTTTTCAGTCAGTTCTGTTATCCATTTGACCTGAACTCGAAGTTACTGCAAAAGAATCACAACACTTTTTTGACAGGACCATTACATTTACTTCTCACCTCTCCATCGGGGACCCTAGCAAAAGTGTGAAATGTTAGCTCCGGTCCCAATGGATTAATGGACACTTTTCATCCATAAGTCAATCGGGCAGCGGACTGAAATTATTGCACTGAAAAATGGCATGTCACACTCTGCCTGTGATTAACTTTTTAATCATTCCTTTCACTACAATAACGGGGCTGTACATTTTTTATGCCTTTGTCATTAAGCTACAGTATTGGTTCAGTTTTTAAATATCCTCATAAATATGAACACTAAAATTTTCCATGGATATTTTCTCTGCGTCTGCCAGCCGGATATTTAGTAATAATTAAAAATAAAAAAAAAGGCACCACAATCTTTTTCTTGTGCTCTACAGGGAACCATGACCAAAAATGTGTCTTATTAGCAAAAGAATCACATTTATTTGCAGCATAGCTTGAAGCCAAGATATCCACTAAGAAGAAAAACCAAAGAGGCCAGACAGGAAATTGACAGCACATTTTAATGGCCTCACGAAGATGGAAGTTTCAAGCCGCAGGCACCAGCTACGGGACTGTCAAAGTGATACAAAGCAGACACATTTAATTGGAGAAGGTTCTCCCATAATATCTAGTGATTTTTTCCCCTTCTTTTATAAGCTGCAACAGGGGTATCAAAAGCTAACAAGGCAATAGCCCTGTATTTATTTTCCACAGTTTTAATTAACAAACCTAGATCATTACTCCTGCCGTAAAACACATTTCTGACATTTTCTCTTGTGATTTTTATTTATCTTCACCTTCCTCTATCACAGAAAATGAAAAAGTGTACCAAAAGTGGATACTAAGTTCAAGTAGGTATTTTAATTTTAACTTTCAGGAGAAACACAAGTTTCCTGTCATCAATATGTTGGTGGACTTTTGAATTTAGGTTTTGACAATGTCCTAAAAGTGTCTCGATGGCACTGGATCGTTTGCCAGCAGGATCAGGTGAATAGATCCACTTCTCCTATTTAGAACAGATCGATTCAACTCTGTGACATTGACGATCAAATGGGTGACAACTTTGACCCTTAAATCCACCTTTGTACATTACAATAGACTGAGGTGCAATGAAGATGAACCATTTGAACGAGCACTATGAAAATGTTTATTGATTCCACGAACACACAGCAAGCAAACCACCGAAAATCTCCAGAGTTTTATGCGAACAGTACCTTGGGAAACTACATCGTCAACGTTTTCACAGTTTATCGGTAAAATAAAAAAAAAAAAGGAAATAACTGAAGTGACAGGAGAATGATACCTTATTGCAAAATGTATTCAATCCACCTCCCTTAATCCCTGAATTCAGGTTTTTCGATGACTTCTATAGCCAAAGATGTTGAAAGTCCAACACCAAGGCACACAGACCTTTTCTACAAATGGTTTGTGAAAGACCCAGCCACTCTAAAGTGGTTATTGAATTTCAGTGGGATACTGTTATAGGATTTCATCTGTGAAATAACTCCTGCAGTGATATTTTCTTTCTCCCTGGTATTTTACATTCAACTGCTAGAGGTGTTATGTCAAAGTGAAATGGACTAAACAGGACAGCAACTCATCCATAAAGCGGTATGCCAAGAAGAATCACAGGGTGAGGTCTGTGCAAAGGTTGCCAACTTTCTGCAAAATCAAGAGGTGCAAGACTTGTAAGCATCACATGGATTTTAGACCAAACATAATATGTAAGAAGCTTCATGGAATAGAGTTTTATGACTGATCACAACGTGAAGTGTTGAACACAGTGGTGTAAAGCACATCACCATTTGACTTTTAAACAGAGATCTGTTTTTTTAGAATGACAAATCTGTCTCTGTCTAGGAATCCTGTACATAAATCTGGGTTTGACATTTACCAGATGATGATTTCCTTACTCCATTCTGTCAGGTTTAAAGTTTGGATTATGGTGGGGAGTAGTGATTAAAGACTTGGGGCTGCCTTCTGGGTTCCAACGTGAGGAACTGTAATTGCTTTAGAAAACGAAACGAAAAAACAGAAGTTTGTGGGTTGGCAGTGTACAAAGCAAGGTCCACGCAAACATGCATGACTGACACGCTCAGAGCCTTGAGCTCGACTCAACAAAACGGATTTAGAGCAAAGACTGTAAACGATGTCTTCTCATCCATCATCAGTCTCTGATCTCACAAATGTCTTTCTGTGGAAGTATGGTTAAAAAAAAAAAAAATCTCAACACATTCCTACTTTATGTAAAGAGTAGTTGGAAATGTTATTTCTGGAAAGAGTAGACCAACATCTCAAACCCATATGCAGTAGAGTATGGCATACATTTCTCCTGAATCACTGTAAATTCAAAAACCCTGGATAAAATCCCATGCAACCTATTGCCTTCAAAGATTACGTCACTCACCATCCCTACGCTGCGACATGGTGGTGGCAGCATCATTGCTTTACCAGAACCATGAACGCGTGTCAAAGTATAATCAAAAATTAGACAAAAAATATAGTCAAACAAAAGAAGGAAATTTGTTGTAGATGCAGATGACTTGACTCTGGGGTGAAGATCCACCTTCCTGCAATATAATGACTCTAAACATACAACTAGAGCTGCAATGAGATAGCTTAGAGTATGTCCATTTGCCCCATTGTAAGTCAAGATGTAAATCCAGTTAAAGAAGAAAAAAAACCTCCCAGATTCTCCACGTCCTATTTATTCTCATTCCTTTACTTTGCATTTCAAAACTGCCATCCAGCTGCATGTTTGCTGCCTGCATTCAAAGTTTATTTCTTTGGTATGTATTTTGTCATCTCATATAAGAAGGAATGTTACATTCTTTATCTACATATCCAACTTGTCACTATGTGCAGTGGCTTGCTTTTGCATGCGCTGCAGTGCGCATCTAAGTCAAGAACCTGGAAAAGACAATGACGGATACACAGAACAGCTAATACACCAATAGTTTGACAAGGTCACATTTTCATTTTTCTAAATGAGGCATCTGTTTGGCTTTAGATAAAACGGGATCCTGATAGCTGATTTGTTTGTCTCATCTGTCACGGTTTGCTGGTGCAAAACAAAGCTATGGACAGACTGCGACATTAATCAGGGCGACAAAGTCATGAACGTCAGAATGGTTATAGGGGAGACAAGTAGAGCTGATTAAAGAGGGTTGTTAAGAGGAAACAATAAAGCAGTGGAATGATTTGTGAATACACCCTATTGTATGTTCAACTACATTTTAACAGAGCCCAATTAGTTACTTCCATGTACTATTGTTTCATTCTGTTCTTATTTTTAACCAATAAGAACCAAACTAAGCACTGGATGAGGCGGGAAAAAAAGATGCTGTAAAAGGTTCTTTTACAACATCTAGAAAAAGATGTTGTAAAAGAACCTTAAGAGGAAAAGCAACCAGGAAGTGATGTCCAAACAGGAAGTAATGGCTTACCTGACAGAGGTTGCTCCCTACAGGGAAGTTTCAGGTACAGACACGTTTTTCTTCAGAGACTAGGGATTTGTTTGACTCCAATACTCGAAGCGTAGGCAGGTAGAGAGAGGAAAGCATCTGTTTACAGGGGATTGTTTCGCCCGCAGGACCATACAGACAAGAGCACTCTATAGACAGAAGATGAGCTGGAATAAACCGCTACAATGATCGGGATTCACCATGGGAAACTGACATGAAGCAGAGATTCCTGAACACTTGAAGGCTGTGACAGAGGTTGACGGCAGACGACCCTGCACTGAGTAAGTGCAGGGCAGAAGTGAATATAAGCAGAATAAAATCAAAGGTGGCATCAAACGGTAATCAGTAGACAACAGAGGTGGGAGGGGCAGAGCAGTGGAGCATCTTAAAACCTGACAGGAATAGTGAAGATTGTGACAGTTGGTATGAAATGTACTGAAGATATTTACAAACTGACGTACAGACAGACTAGGCTCCTCAACACCAAATCTGCTAAAATATGCAATGCAGATATATAATCCAGGTTAATCTGGATATCTTTTTTTTTTACCTTAATAAAATACATATTCTTCGAAGACTGCTTTATGTATTTACACGTTATATTCTTTTGGTAATAAAATGTATTTTAAGTTGTGAAACATTTAAATGTGATGAAAAGGTGAAAAAAAAAAAAAGCATGGGTGGACAAATACTTTTTACCCATCATTACCCATCATATTTCATGCATTTGAACGGCATACTCTGGAAATAATATTCTATTATCTTCTAGACATTGACCAACCTTTCACTGGCATAAACAGACATACCAAACCCTGATGGATTTATGGGAGAAAGCCTGATTTGACATTCTTTTTCAGAACCCCTATGACAAAGCTCTTCGTCTGTTTTCCAGAAACCATTGTGATTATTCACCATAACACAAGGATTATCCCGATGAGTCAGGGCAGATTCATTCAAAGAAAGGAGCAAATACTGATTCTGTGAAAATGACATGTATTTGATTGCCTCTTAATCTCTGCGTACGTGGGTACCTCAGTGACTGTACATTACAAAAGTGTCAATTTAAAACCAGACAATGTGAAAAATAATTATTACGACTTTTTTTTTCCTTTTCTGCACACATTACTGACTCATTCATCTCATGCGCCATCTCATCCTGACTCTTAACTTCCCGTAATTAATCCGGTCCAACATTTTATTCCAAATCGATGAATAATATACATCGCTTCTTCCTTTCTGAAACATTTCACGCACTACACGAACTGGGAGACGGATTATTCGGGGAGCACGGAGTGTCTAGTTTAGCACGCGCGCATCAGAAAGCATATTTTATGGGGGATTACAAAGTGAGGTCAGCACACCCGATCTAATTTGTTTATTCTGTTTCATTTTGAGGGAGGCACATTTTCCTCCCTACATCAGCTGAGAAGACGGCGGAGAAGCCGCAAGACAGAACGAAGGGGCGGGGGCGGAGGTTTTTTTTTTGGGGGGGGATTTCATCAAAGCTCACTATCTCATGCAGCACACGAAAGCTGTTTTATCATTTCTCGCTCCTTTTCTGACACCTCGCTTGATGAAGTGTTTGGTTTCAGGGGAATGTGTACCTCTGAACAATAACCGGTGGATGGCCTAGGTGATAACACCGAGGTCCCACAAATGTCAGCTCCCCAGGCGATCTTTAGTCTCATTTCTGGGTAAGAATTTATTTTCTATGGGACGGTGATAATTCGTCTCGAACCGCGCTCATAACCGGATTTGCTCCCAAACACTTAACTGTGCAAAAAAAACCCCAAACAAAACAATAAAAGTCATATTTTTAATTAACGGTTCTTTCAAAGACTTCAGTCACGTCATACGCTTCTCTCCTGTTGATAATACAGTTATGATCTATAGCTCATATACATAAGTTAATCTTGGAACGCAGACAGATAGACAGACAGGTGAATTAAGAGCTTTTCTCTAGCTCAGTTCTTTCATTGTCATAAATAAACAAAACAGTATATGTGGTCGTAAGGACCAATCTCCCAATCTGCCGGTTCATCTCTCCCTCCATCCTGCCTGCAGGCACTTAGAAATGTAATGTGAGACGAATCCCCGACACTGAGAGTGGAGAACCATGGCCTCAGACAGAGAAGAGCTGCGTTTCATCTTGGCTGCTTCATAATTGGCCGTGGATCGCTTCAGTGCACGCTGAAGACGCCAGCAGACACCCGGAGAATCGCCAACATCTGCAAAATGCAAAGACGAAACCCAGAACGAAATTCCCAAACCAGACACGTACGACTGCTTACGCCTGGAGATCCTGGCCATAGTTTTGCAACGTTCAATGCTTGGTTTCATTTTCAGCTTGCACTTACTAGTAAAATGAAGTGAGTTGAGCTAAAAAGGAATGGCTTTTGCCTTTACATTTATTCATCGGGTAAAAGCAGTGTGTAACTGCTTTTACCTTCAATGCAGTTACACACTTTTTTGTAGGTTTGCTCTATTATCTCTCAATTACACTCAGATGATATTGTCTTCAGTTCAGTGAATCTGAGTGAATTCAAATGGTTGTATTTTGAGTTCTGTATATTTTGATAAAAGTTTGAATGAAAAAGAATAACATTTAATGGGTAACACTTTATTTGAAGGGGTGAAGTAAGACTGACATGGCTGTTATGAACATCAAATGAATGTTGTCATTCAGTAAATAATGACACTTACTGCAAAGTTGCTTTAAAAGTTGCATTAAAAGTCTATTAAAGGTGCAAACTACGCATTATTTGGTAAATAACGACACTTAAATGCAAAATGGCACTTGTAATGGACTTTTAATGCAACTTCTAAAGCAATATGACAGTGTCATATCAGTCTCATGCACACCCCTTCAAATAAAGTTACCAAGCAAGGTTTATCTCGATATAAATACATAGTAACTTTTTTTTTTTTTTGAGTATTTTGAACTAAATTAAACTTGTTCAAATTTGACCTGTTAACATTTCAAGGGGTAATAGTTTGACATATCTTACCATTTGCCAGCATGCAATCAGTTAAATTGTCTTTGTCGATCCTACTCAAAATCCTTTTCGTCGGACCAGAAAGCTTAAAATTGCAGCAATGTGCAAACACACATTACGTGTAAACACTGAACCAAGAAGGAAATAAAAGCGAATAAACTCTGTACCTCGAGGAGAAAATTAATTCTCTGTTGCGCTTTTAATTTCTTGAGGAAAAACCTAAACCAGGAAGATAATGGCAACATTTCTGATTGGATCCGAAGAGTTTATTCTCAGAATCTGTAGGTCGCAGGTCAGGAAGACTCTGGTTTGAGTGCAGTAATTGCCCACAACTTGCAGTGTTGTTACTTAGTGTTTAGTATTATACAGACTCCTATCTTTTAGCATGCAGTTTTATCATAAAAATTTATTTGCAGGCATTGGGAGTCATTGTGACTATGTCAGTAGGATATTGTTAACCAATCGGCCTTTTTTTGACCTCCCAACTGCATTAAAATGAGCCAAGTGGATCAGAGTAATGTCAGATTAACAGATTTGCAAACTGGCCATTTTCAGGATTCCAGCCTCATAATAATAAGCCTAGCTTTATGGCTTAAGGTGCTGTTGATAAAGATAAACACAGAGCAAATGCGCTTAAGCTCTGTTGGTTTTCGAGAGTTCACTCGCAAGAGAGAAGGAATGCAAAGTTGGTAAATGTAGAAACAAATTATTTCAACAACCCCCTATGTAGTCGGCAAGGATGTGCAACTTAAGTGCTTTGGTAAGTGTGCACTTGTTTCAGTTCATGCAGATCTCATCTAGTCCCGTGTTGCATTTTTTTGCAAAATTGGAAAATTAGGACAGGAAATATGTCTGGTATCAGTCGGTTTTGCAATCTGGCTGAAGACTTACTGTATGACAGACATGATCAGTTGGCAAGCGCTGCTAATCCAATTCATTTGCTTTTGCCGCTCCTTTTTAAATTTCTGCCTGACTGTTAGGCAGAGGGGAGAGACGGTGGAGTTGAGGATATGAACCTTACCCATTATGATTGATGGAAGAGATGGTTTGAATTTCCTCCTTTCCCTTTCTGCTCTTTGGTCCTGTTCTACATCCATGAACTCCTTTTGAACTCCTCTGGGATTCGGGGTTGTAGTTCAGGTATTACTGGATAATTTGGTGCTAATCAGCTGCTTCCAGATGTAACAACCTGTTGCCACAGTTGTGCATCTCAACAACTGCAAAAAAATAAAAAAAGAGCAAAAATCCTTCTAGCTGCACAGCTTCCAAAACCAGAAGTAATAATTGTCTAAACATGCAATAACTCAACCAAAACAAGACATTTTGCATCAGTTTGCTATTGTTGCCTTTTGCTATCAAGCCTCTCCTTGTTTCACAATTGCCATTAATTGATGAGTCATACCCTTAAGATTTCTGTTTTTGAATTTAAAGTGTTGCATAAACTCTTTGAACCCTATGTTGATGTGTTGTACCTTGGGCTGTTTAAAGTAAATTAACCTTCATGTTGATACATTTTGTAGAATTTAATTAGATCCTGACATTGCAATGTTCCATTATTTTTCAAGCCTCAGAAAATGCAACACTATCATTTTATGGCGTAATTCGGTTTTCCAGCCCCTAAAGTATGGCATATTACTGCTGCATATTGTCATCTTGTTTTGCAATAATTAGAATTGTGGTTTGGGAATGTTTTATATATATATATATATATATATATATATATATATATATACCCAAACTACCTTACCAACTGTTGTCAACAAATGGAAAAGTAATATCACCCTAATTGTCTCTATACATGACAATATTCTGTTAAATTTGATGCTCAAGTCAGAGATAGTAGAGCAACTGGAGTCACTCTTTTTTTTTTTTTCAATTACTGCACATGATTCATTCTCCAAAGAAGAAAGTATTTTTGGAATAACAAGAGATGGTGCGGCATGTGGAGGGATTGGAGATTCTTCTCCCACTTGTTAAATAATTCACAGACCAGAGCAGTTTAGTCGTTAGATTGGAGTAGGCAGACAACAGGAGGAATAAGGATGGTCCGAAAAAGAAAAAGTGGTCAGCTTTGGCAAGGCCTCCACGAGGAACGGAGGAAAACAAGAGCACTGAGATGTTAAATAAAAGACAAGAAAATGGAGAGAGAAGAAGAAGTTTTCTGGCATATCAGGAGAGGAAGAAAGAAAGGAGGCAAAAGCTGTTTCTGTCAGTGCCATGATTAAAAGATTTATGGGACTTGAAGTGGAGGGGGACTGATTCTTCCCACAGCCCTTCTATTCTTTGTCTCCTTTGAACTTGGGAACGTGTTGACAGGCTGGAGGAATTTTGGTTAAACCCGACTGATCGCAGATATGAGGTGCGGCTCCGTCTTTGAATTAGCTGGTTGCAAAGCTGACTCCGAGGGGAGAAGGGAGGAGAGAGGAGGAAAGAGGAGGCGGAACGGAGGAGGTGAAGACCTCTGGGGATGGGAGGGTGGGGCTAGGGGCACAGAAGAACGAGGTGTGGCGGGGGGAACGTGTGGAAAGCAGGAGTGATAAAGAAAGGACGTTAAGCTGTCTATTAATATCAGCAGTGTGCAGAGATTGGGAGAAGGTGCTCAGGAAGTGAATAGGTAATCTAACCGTGTAGCTTCAAAATCACTTCCTGTGTTTGCACTAAATGCCGCTCTGTTGGAGCTCTGAATTTACAGACAAATTTTTTGCCATTTGAGAATTCTCGCTCCCCAACTCCACATATCTCCTTCCTCATTGCTCTGTTCCGCGGCTCAGCACACGCACCGTAAAACGCGGAGCGTGCAGACCATGACAAATCACCATGTATCTCCCACGTCGCCGCGTGTATCCCTGAATATTTCATAGACGGCACACAGCAGACGTTGTTGTGAGGCGCATGAATTTTTGATGCGCTCTCTGTCTCCCCTTGCGTTCCGGTGGCCGTGGCGACGGCGGGCACTTGCAACCGTCGGCCTATAGCGGCTTCTGCCGTTTTTTTGTCTGTTACGAGGCATTACGTTTGAGCCGCTGCTCAGCTCGTCGCTTAATGGGGGGAAACAAGTCACAGTGCTGTGCAAATGACAGCCGGATGAACAGTGTGTCTGTTTGCAGGTGGCTAATTAGCGAGGTTTTTTTCATTTTTTTCTCTCCTCCTTCCCCTAATCTCTCGTTTCAGCGTCTCATAACTCTCAACAAGCTCCTTTTAACTACATCCTGGCTCTGTTAATCAATTTCACCCGAAGTTACAGAGAAGCGAAGAAGGAAAGAATTTGCAGCGCTTTGCAACAATATTTATGTCTCGTGAACCTTTTCACGTTTTGTTACATGTCGACCATAAAGTTCACTGTATTTTAATGAGATTTTATGTAAAAGAGCAACACCCGCCATCCCATTGTGAAGTGAGAGCAAAAGGATGCACGGTACTGCGTATTTCTTTCAAACAAAAACCTAAATACTAAATGGTAAGTTTCTGCTTAGCTCTTGGAGCAAAATCTGTCCTCAGGTGTTTGAGGGTATGCCTCTAGTCATCTACAGTCTGATACTTTTGACCAGACCTTCTGTAAAATATTGTAAGATCTGACTGGTTAAAATGAACATTGATTTGCCCCGATTTCCCTATAAATGATGACACATGTTGCTCCCTATTACGCCTCCTAAAACTTTCTATTATCCTCAGCGGTGTCTAGGCTAGCGGTTATAGTCCTGTTCTCATATTGACCGTTAATGCATCCGATGAAAACACTCACAGCTGAAGACAGGTAATCTTTTTTTCTTTTGGCTGACTTCAACATTATGCATCTCATTTTTTGGTTAAAAACGTCACCTGACGCATGTCTACTGATGTCCAAGACTCCACAAATTTAGCTTCATCCATCTTTGCATCACCTTTCTCCAGGTTACATTTACCTGCTGAACATGCTGTTGCCAACATTGTGCAGAGATGATTTGCTCAGGATGTTCATATTCTGCAACAGAGGTGTCTGCATCGACATCAGATCGTCCGACTTTAGTCTCGTCTGAAAATTTAGATAACGGCCAAAGTTGATAGTTATCCTTTCCACACGTTTTCCCAGCTGAGCTGTGGATGTTTGCATCTCCTCCAGAATTGCCAAATGATGATTGTGTCCTGGTAAGACTTTAAGCTGTGCCACTTGCCGTCATTGTTTTTGGATCATAGACGGAAGTGTTCTCCAAGAAATGTTGGAAGCTTGTGATAATCTTCTCCATCACTTTACCTCTGACCTGTCTGCCGTATTCCTTGATTTTCATGATGCTATTTGCTCACAAATCTGAGCAGAACAGTAGCCTTTCCACTGAAATCAAATTGTTTACTGACAAGTTGATTTTTAAGGGCAGTTGCTTACATTGGATTTTATTTAGGGGTATTATGCAATTTTTTTTTAAATATGTATATATTTTAATCAAAAATTGGGAATCATGCATCCCTTCCGAATATTTCCCTACCTTGTGTTCGTCTTTGTCATAAAATTCTAAAAAAAAAAACGAAGTTGCAAATTGATGTAATGAAGAGTCACTCAAATGAGCAAATTCACATTGGCAGAGTGACGGGCTGTGAATGAACATGAGACATGACTGCAACATATTTCCAAATGTCAAACTATTCAGCTTTTCTCACGATGCACAAGCTTCGCTCATCGTCACTACCACATATGGCGTGCTCTTAAACCACACACTGCTTGTTTCAGATAAAAGCAGATTAGAAAAGGGGGGGGGGGGTCCCAAATTAATCTGGATTACCAGCCTCATATCCCCCTCCCCCGGTCATGGCAGTTCCCTGGAGAGTGAAAAGCCTGGTTGCGATGGCATTTGCTCTGACCCATTTGCAGCAGTGGTCGACCGTTGCAAGTTTGAAATATGGAATATGAATGAGTGCCTCCTCCTCTTAAGTGCTTCCATTAGAGATCACTTAAGGGGCCGTGGTCCATTATTGAGAGGTTGCAGGGGGGTGTGAAGCAGCTCTTTCTGAAGCCGGGAGTGCAGGTTAAGTATGTATATTAGTTGGACTATTAGTGGTTTCTCTAAAGCACCGCGGTCAACGTGCGTCTGAAGCAGAAACAGTTTACAAGAAATCATTTACCAGTTACAGCCTTTGTCTGTCTCTGGGAATTAGGAGCCACGAGACAAGAGCTTCTACTCCCCTCCCCACCTCCACATAGCCATTACACATGGGAGAAGCTGTTATGTAGCATCTAAGAGGTTATTAGGATCGCTGAATTTGGCCAGAGGATGAGCTGAAAGTGCAGCTGCAAAATGGTTCCATTTGACACGGCACCATTCCAATCGCACTTCGGCAAACCCCCGCTTCACCTCCGACTTCAATCATGACATTTGTCACATACACACCAGTGGTTCGCAGGTTTGCGTGTGTGACCAAAATATGTCTTTCGCCTGCGAGAGCAAAGGAGATTTTGTTTCCATAGTTAATTTCCTTGCTTGCTTGTAATCATTACATTCATTTTGGTTGGTGGAGGGAGGGATCAACTTAATCCGTCCTCCTGGTGCACATTTCAGCTCCTCACGGTGAGTCAGGCTCATTAATCTTCTCTAAATGGCTATGGGACGCTACACTTTGTGTCTGACAACATGTGGCTGACCTCAAAGTAAACAAAGTCGTTTTATAATGCAATTGAAAAGTGTAAAATTTACACAACGTGGTAACGCTGTCATTTCTCTAAAAGAGTGGCTTGGAAAAGAATTCATTCCCTCAGCAGCGTTAACGAGGCAGCTTGAACCGTTGTTTTCAAGACAAAGACGAAATTTTACCGCATATCAAAGTAATCCTAACGTTACCTTCAAATGAGACTTAGCTTCTGGCCTCAACAATTTGCACGTGTTGAACATGCACCCAAAGTGAAATGGAGTTATTCCTCATCAGGGCTTTAGTTTTCAACCTGAAGAACGCACGGTATGCTTTTTTCTTTCAGTTTTCATCAGCAAAACAACCTGTGGGAGAAAATTCTCAACCTATTCTAACCGATCGATTTCCAGAAGAGAAATGCCAGTTTTTGTAAAGGATTACAGGCAAATGCCGAGGCAAGATGCTGTTATGGTTTTAGGTTTCAGGAGAAACAAGTGATCCTTTTTACGATTACGGTCAAGTCACGACATCCTGATCTTTGGAGCCCTCACTCAGTAGAAATTCCACACAAATTGCAAAATACATGTTTTTTACATGTAAAAATTGCACAAAACACTGTGGCTTGTAGTGAAAAGATGCCTAAGACCATTTAAAATGACTATTCTGCAATTGCTTTGCCTTTGATTTGAAATAACGGTGACGTTCTGTTTACCTGCAGAGCTGTGCAACACCCACTGCTCTTGCACAAAATATGTGGGTCACTGCTTCTGGTCCTGGAATAAATAAATAATTACAATTCAAGGCTGCTTAGGGCTCCTTTATGATTATAATCCTTAACAGACTTAAAGATCCAGCACATGAGATTGGTAATTCAGAGCTTCTTTGGACAAATATTCATAGATTATTCATGTTACTTTTAACTGCCCCTATTAAAAAATAAGGCAAATTTTGCAATGTGACACACTCGTATGTCTTGTGCTGGGCAAATTAAATAATGAAAAGCTATAATTTGTCTTGTAAAGTAATAAATGATGCATTTTGTAATTGGTTTTAGGTGGATTTTATTTATAAGATGCAGCTGTTGTTTGAAATAGACAATTTTACTGCATTTGTAGATTACCAAGAGATTTAGCTCTTGATCATTTATGAGAATTTTTTTTTTATAAATATTTTATTGTACAGACTGATACCTTTTCAGCTCATACGGAAGGCAAGAAAAGTGTTCTCATATTTACAGCTCTTGAAATTGGCATCAGCTAAAAATCAATATCAGCAGGTCAGATATTTATTAAAAATTTGTGAACTCTGCCACAGAATCTCTGATCAGTGCATCAATAATGCTTGTCACTGGAATTTAATATTTGTTAATGGGCAAATTTTATTCGCAGATCACACTGTCATTTTCCCCTCTGATTTTCCAATTAATTTCCCATCACTGTTTTCATTTTAGGCCTGTTTTTTTCCCCTCACTTGCAACTTAATTTCTCCATGAAACACGTTGTCCATTTGATATTCGCGTTTACACCATTGTAATTTTCAAACTGACAAATAGTGAACAGTTTCTCTGGCAGAAGAACATTTTTAAAAATGTAATTTACAGCAGCCCAGAGTTAATTGCTGCCAGCGATTTTTGGTGTAATGAACTTGCAGTTATGTGTGATTCAGTCTCATTTAGATCTTTATAATAGAGGTTTGCACACAGCCCAGTGTGTCTCTGTGGAGGGGCTCTTCAGCGCAACCAAGCAGAATCTACTTTATCATTAATGCAACATGACTTCACAATTAGTTTAAAAGCTCAGAGAAATGTTCAAGGTCTCCCGGTTTGTGCCACTTTGAGGAACTTGGAAAGCTGAAAGCCATTTCTTTAAAAAATAAAAAAACAAAAAAAAAACAGATGACATGAAGGAAAAAGAAATGCCACCAAACAAAAAAATTTGATGTGCAGTCGGACGTCAAAACAGTATGGTCAGACTTTTTCCTTGGAAACTGAAAAAAAGAAAGAAAGAAAGAAAGAAAGAAAGACAGAACTGTCCTGGATAAAGTCAAAGGTGAAACTGCTCAAAGCTCGTATGCATCATATTGCATTTTCATTCAAAGCTGCCTCTACTGTTTAAACCCAACATACTGCAAATAAAGCAAACTGAAGGATATGGAAGTAAATATGTGCCATCAGGATTTGAATTAAAAAAAGCCTCTGAAATTTGAATGTTTGTACTACTATATTTGTACTACTTTTTCAGTGTTAAAATACTATATTTTAACACTGCAAGTAATTTCAGAGACATTTTTAATTCAAATCCTGATGGCACATACTTACTTCCACAGAAGTAGCCCAGAAAAGTTCTTGAATATAATATTCAGCAGAGCTCACAGAGCCATAAAATCACGACCACTCGTCTTTAGGTCTAGATGAGGCTGTTTTGCACAATCTGTGTTACTCAAAAGTTTGATTTAGTAAAGTTGTGAAAATGTTTGTATAATGGATAATTTGCTCCCCGTGTTCTTGTCTACGGCAAACAGACTTGTTGCTTAGATTGTCTTGCGACTTTACTAGCGAAATGTGTGGTACAACAACAAAAGGCCTCCGACTGTTTTGAGGTAAATTGGTTTGTGTTCAGATGCTGAACAAAGAAACTTTGTGAACATCTGGGAGGCAGTCCAATTAATGACACGGCTCACATTTTCAATTTGCTTCTTATCATATCACAAACTGCTGAGTACAAATGAACTAAGCCTGTAGAGAAGCTGGGTGACACCTCCAGAAGGCTCAGCATAATTGAAACAAAGACAAGGCTCAGTTGGTTTAGGTATTGTCTGTTTCATAACCTCACATCAACCGGAGACGTTATTAACTTCCCAACTTGGATAAAACTCGCTTAGAATCAATTCTGCTCCAGCAGCTGAGAGCACTTTGATGAAATACTTTACCTCAAACAATTCAAGTATAAACTTGTAGAAATATTGCATTCAAGACTGTAAAATAAAAAGGTAAATTTTGCGATCTTGGTGCATATATTAATACAACTGTTTTGTCAAAGCTTTAAAATCTTTGACGTTGTGAAGTTTTTGAAAAATAAACTGCTCAGTCACTCCAGCTGGATGGCATTGAGTTGCCTTTCTGTAATAAAGTAAATAATATCTGTGTTTCTTTTGACGAGGACGTGTCATGTAAATCCCAAATGAACCAGGTTTCTAGGATTTCAATTTGTCACCTGTGGAATATTTCCAAAACAGTGACTCAATGCAATTCCTTAATTGGAAAACTTTTTTTCAACCAATTTCAATAATGAACGGATCTTGACTATACTGTTTGATAGCTAAGTATGTATTATTGATCTGAATTGACATTTTTGTGTGAAGTGTTTTGAGATAACACGTTGTAAACCGCCACTATGTAACTAAACTGACTTGAATTGAACTGTGGCTATTTCTTTACTGAAACCGAAGGTTTCTATGGAGCATCTGTTCATTTGTTGTCTGCATTACGTTCTTCTTCTTCAACGCTTGCCCACACTCTGGTTAGTTTCAAGGGTGTTACAGAACCGACACAGACCCAAATGAGTCAACCACCCGTGCTCACAAGCAGTCAGAGTAATTTGAAGTGACAGAGTAACCCAAAAGTAACCCAAAGTGCACAGCTTTGCGAAACCATAGTACCTGGAGAAAAGTGACAAACGGTGAACCTGACATGAACACACAGACAAGTCCCAGACAAAGGAAAAGTTATCTGAAACAACACCTGTGGCTGGAAATCCTACCATTTTGGACTGTGCTTGAAAAACCAGTATAAGAAAGCATTCTAAAAAAACTCACGCTTTATGCTGTGATACATTTAACAAATCATTTCCCCACATTTTCAGCTCTTTTGCCCAAAATTTTCGAACAAATTTGCTTTGTGCAAATGTTTTGGGCGACACATTTCTTGCTTAGTCTGATAAAATGTCGCTGCCATAACTCTGCTCTCAGTTGATGTAATATGCATAGTTCGCTATTTTAGCCACTCCTGAGTTTCTATATGTAGGAAAATGGCAAAAAGCAGATACAGTAACTAAGTGCTACCTTAAACATGTACAAATAAGGCAGGATGAGGAATCAAGCTAGTCCTGCCACCACATGTAGCAGCCGGGACGACAATGGAGACCTAGCCAGCTATGTACACGGCGATTTGTTGTTTTGGCCACATACCAGTGGGGAAAAAAAAGCCTTTATCACAAATATAAACATGTGAAGTTTGCTAAACTCTGTAGGGACTTTACTCAGAATAATGTACTTCGGTCTGACGAGACTAAAATAAGCTTTTCAGCAACAAACGTTCCAGTTGGGTGTAGAGCAAAACAAAAACATAACTGTGAAAAAGGATAGATGGATTTGTGATGCTGCAGGCCTGCTTCTCTTTTAAAGGCGGCGGGAACCTTGTTTGAGGGCATGGCATCAGAGAGTCTTTGAAAATCCAGGACATTTTTTTTATTTTACAATCTGGTGGAATCCGTAAGAAAACTGAAAATGGGATGTTGTGGTCTTTTTTTTTTTTTTTGCCAGGGTATTTTTCCAAAAATTGAGAACCAATTCTTCTAAAACCGCTTCCTAAGACTCTGCAACAAATTCACGGAAAACCAAAAAAAACAATTATTGTTTTTGTTTATAAAACTAAAATGAATGACACAACCAAACACAAGTATGCTAATTATACATATATATATATATATATATATATATATATATATATTTTTTTTTTTTTAACAATAATTTATTTGACGTCCAAAACCACACCGCTGTGCACTTTGAGTCGGGTGCCTGTTTGGTTTTTTTTTCTTAGTCTAACTGAAAAGCTTGTGGAAGATGCCAGCAGCCGAAACCCGGGGAGCACCACCGACACGCTGGGGTTATCTCCCTCCCTCTCAGATGCATAGGTATAGATGAAAGGGAATGGAAATTGCCCTGCGAGTGAAACAAAAGCCTCCTCATCCGTTTGCGTCAAATCAAGCCGACGCTTTGCAGGATGCTCAGCTGAGCAGGAAGGCTCAGTCAGCAGGGTTTCTCCTGGTGCTCCTCTCAGCCTTACCCGCCTGTTTCGTCTCTCCTGCCCACCAGACTGACACCTAAAGTGGCACTAATTGGCATGGGCTCTGACAGCTATCCAGTGTGCCTGCGAAACTTTTAATGACACAACTTACACCCAGAAGCTCCCAGACTATATTTCCTGTTAAGGAAAAGGCAATAAAAAAAAAAAGAAAGAAAGAAATACACACTCAAGCTGTGCGCACCATAGCAGATTGTTCTTTTGCGTTTTCTTTTTCCTTGCTCTTGGTGAAAAACAGGCGCACCAGCCTACACTGACAGACTCACTTACCCTGTGAAGCACAGATGGGTGCTGTCTGGCAGAGATGATGCATTAACCTAATCATGTATTTTTCATACTTGTTGACTAGAACTGAAATATGCGCGTGTAAAATGGTCTGAAAAATGGAACATTGTTGTGAAATCCATTAAAACTCTTATTTTCTTGCTGTCTAGTTAAGTTTTTTTTTTTTTTTTTTTTTGCGCTGTGGGTCATCAGATTAAGAAGCAGCTGGAGCATCAGCAGATATGAACCAACTTACAGCTTAGTCTTAACTGACCAGTAATTTGCTGGTGGAAAAGTAAAAAAAAAAAAATAATAATCCATTCTGTTTAAAAAACATCTCTTTCTCTTTGGTGTGGAGACAGTTACTGAGTGAAGGACACTTAGCAGTGACACGCGGTGAGGTTCATGACTGGTGACTCAGATGTTCAACTCAAAGTAGTGACTAATGTTTCTAATGTCTTGACCTTAACTGAAACATTTTTTATAAGTATCATGCTTTCATCAATTACCGGCCATACGTCTGGCCATTGCCTTCCTACGCAAGTCTGCTCAAACCTTATCTGCCTTTAGTACCCCGTCTGGGATTTCTCCAGTTGAATCGGCCAACACAAGGGAAATTTTAAATGATGACACCAATTTTCTGCGCTGTTTCAGAACTGTAGTTTGGCAGTGGCAGCGTGGGAAGTGAACAAAGCCTTTCAGTCGGTGTTGGCCACGCTTCCAAATATTGAACTTTAAAGGTTCTGTTCGGTTCTGTTCTCGCTTTGCAGTTGGGAATGGTTGCAAAATGTTACATTTCAACGCTGTTCATGCCTCTAGAAACCAATTGTTTCTCAACAGCTAACGGTCCAGACCATCTGTATGAAGAAAAGCATTTTATTTTTTTAAACCAGGTTAACTGTTCGATAATACCATAGCGAGAACATCCATGAATATCTCTGTCACTTTTGTAAAACTCTCCCTCGTTTGCCTTCATTTTTAAAAGTCTGGTTGCTTCAGTGGAGGTGATCAACAAGGAGGACAACATCTGTTTTATGCCAACTGTATGTTTTCAATGAGTAGAAGAAGAGCACCTGTCCATTGTACCTATGGGGCTAAGCAGTGCCCCCTATTACGGTACTTCCTGCCTCAAGCCCTCACATTTTTTTTAAAAAAACCTATGGCCGATCAGAAAAATTAATTAACATTCATTAAATATATTACAAAGTATGGAACTTGTGTAATAGATATGTAATCTAATATATTTTAGCAGTACAACAAAAGACGTGCAAACTGCTGTTCAGTGTGTGTAACGCGGCACGATCAGAGACGAGGCACAAGTCATCCTTCACCCACATATCTGAACAGGCGATGAATAAATTCATAAAGTGTGTCCATGCAAATGTTGAAACCAAACGACAAGCATATTAATTGAACAGTCAAGTGGACAAATGGATCTTTTTTTGTTGTATTTTTTTTTCTTTTTGTATTTTGCTTGTCGTGACAGCTGAGGCAGAATTTCGCCTACCCTCCCCTCAATGCATGTGGTTGCAGCTTAGCCATTTTGAATGTTAGTTAATTGCTTAAATATTAAACCTGAGGAAACAGACAGCATTTTATATCTTTTCTGTGACACATCCAGACATGTCTGCTGTTTGTTTTTTAATCCTTATGCAGCTCAGTATCAGGTTTCCCTCCCCTCACCCACAAAGCAACAACAAAGAAAAACTTTTAAGAAACATTCAGTTGACTGATGACACGAAAAATGTCCATCCTCTTACGTCTGATGTGAAACTAATACATCATTTTAGAAAGACTGTTGCACTGACAGTCAAATATTCTGCTGGCCCTGGCAGTGTGGGGGCTTTGGGGTCTTTTGCTGCGTTAGGACAAATTACCGTAATTGATGGAACCACGAAATCTGCTCACCACCAGAAAATCTGAAAGGTTTCTGTCATGACCTTTAGCTCAAGCATTTTTGCAATATCTGAAACTTTTGTCGATTCAGGAAAGCAAATTTATTTACGTCTTTCGCAGAGGTCACCTGACACTTCACACAGCGTGCTTGAGGTTGATCACCTCTTTTTTTTTTTGCATCATATAGAAAGCTGCAAATATCCAGATTTACCTGTTATTCCAATTAATATGAATTCAAGTTTTCACTAGACAAAAAAATGCCCTATTAATTACTTTCTGGACAAAAAAATAAAATGTAATAGTTCATTTACCTGATGATTTTCGTCATGTTTGGAGCCCTGGAATCTAAGACAACATCAATTTTCTTTTTTCCTGTTTCAGTTGTTGAAATTGTAATATATTTAGAAGAAGCCACTCTGCAAACGTGGACCCCCGCGACAGATTGTCCTACAGGCACGCACGCAGACGTGTCGACAGGGAAACAGGGATGCACAGATGCGGGATCGTCTACTACACGAACTCACTCTTCCCATGCTCAAGCACGAAAACGAAAAAGACACACTCATGGCCTAATTATTTCATGTTCTTTGCTCTTCTGTCAGTTTCCTTCCCCAATATCCCTGTCAGATCTAATCTGGCTTTCATAACGCCCACGTTCTCAATATTACCCTGCGAGTGTTCGCGCTCTGCAGCACTCTCCCCACTTCATTCACTTAGGCCTTCCGCAGCTACACACTCTGTGTCTTCGCCTGCACATCCGAGTGGAAAGAGAAAGTTTTGGAGAATACATTTCATCAGCAAAGGGTTTGCCGTTTCAAACATTTCCCCTCTCACCCTTCTTCCCCACGGACCCAAGCAGGAAATATTTATGGCAAACACTGTGGAATCACTGTTTCTATTTACTCTGGCTCTGCTACAAACAAGGGCATGTATCTTTCAGCTCATGGTTCGGGAATTGTCGTAGGAGAAGGTGGGGGAAGAATAATAATAATAATAATAATAATAATAATAATAATAATAATAATAAACACAGGGAAAAAAAGAGAGAGCAGTAATAATAGGAGAGAAGAGATGATGATGATAGAAGAGACAAAAAAGGTCCTCAATCCACAGCAGGTGCTTAAATTACCTCCTTCCTCTCACAGCTGGCCTTGTTTCAGCCTGCAACAAATAAGAGCAGCTGGAAACGGGGAAGGAGCACCATCTTTCCTTCTCTCTCTCTCTCTCACTCACTCTCTCTCGTCTTTACATAAACCTGCTCCCTGGCATTACCGCCATGGCGCCCCTGAGAACCGCAGAGAGCTGCCTCAGCAGGGTCACCTTGTGGCAACTTTGGAGCAGCTGGTGGTAAACAAGCTGCGTTATTGAATATCGGAGCATAGCAATTAGATAAATGGATGACATAATTAATATCAGGGGCGCGGGGGGTCTAGCAACACACTCCAGCTCATGTGGCAAGAAGGTGCACATATAAAGTAGAATAATTGTCTCTGGATTTTAAGACTTGAGTAGGCCATGCGTTGTGGTTGCCATAATGAAACCTTGAGAAAGAAATCAAAGTGTTTCTTTCTCAGATTGTTTTCAAGAATGTTAAGTTTGTGTTTTAGATTCTGATCTGGAGTGGATCAGCAGGCTGACGGGTTCTGCACGGTCGGGCCAAAGTGTCAAAATCTGTCTCCCTTGTTGCGTTTTGTGACAGAATCGCAGCATCACGTCATCTATCCATACGTGTCACAGCCTCCCTGGCAAACTCTTTTCTCCACTCATCTGAAATTATCGTGTGATTGGTCAGAATTTCGTTGGGTGAGTTTGTTTATATGAAAAAGCGCTGGCAGACCAAAGCCGACTACTCATCTTCCAGAAAACTTTTTTTTTTTTCAGCCAAAGAGCAATATGGCTAGCTTTGAGGAGCCATTGTCTGAGGCTGTGAGAAATTACACACTGTTCGGACAAAAACAGATCAGCAGGCGAACGTCCCAAAAGACGACTTCCATTTCTATTAGTTTCAGATAACATGGAAAATAAAATAATTTCTTTCTCCTCTGAACTTGTAATAATTGTTCCTCTCAGCCATAAATGCTCTGTTTATTGTTTATAAATGTCTAATAGTGAAGTGAGAAGGGTTTCACGGGAACTCGGCTCGGTGTGACTTGTGGACCTGGGAGGGTGTTTGCGAAAACAAGCATCTTTTAACCATGTGACCACACTTCGCCCTTACGCCCTCCATATCGGCCCAATGGAAAGGTCAAAGCCAATAGCTAAGTTTTGTATCATTAGCTAAATGTAACTGTGTCTTGTTTGATACTTTGCAACAAAATATCTTTACTGGCTGGTACCCGTAACAGTTACATATATCTCAAAAGTGGAAGGGTCATCCTTAGAGAGTTGTTAATCAGCAAGTAATCCTCACAACTCTGTCTGAGTGGAGGGAAGTTTTTTTTCTGGTTGGCAGTAATAACAACCGGTTGAAATTATCCAGTCAAAGTCTAAGAAACTTAAACATTAGAGTAATGCCAAGCTAGTCAACCCAAAACACTTACATGAGTCAACATTGTAACCAGGTGAAAAATGGGTACCTATTAATATATATTTTGTAAACCCTGTGTTGCTTTTATTTTACGTACCGTTTGCAATTCTTGTTTTTGTCAGCATGTGGTGCTGTTGTTACAGAGAGGTCTAAAATTACCGGAAGTTGAAAAAAACATCTAGTTTACCTATTCTGGTATTCTGACTGGTAAAACGGAAGAGAAGGACATATTTGAGGCGAGATAAGATAAGACGACTTTATGGCCACATGAGTGAAGAATTCAGATTTTCGGTAATCAATGTCTGAACTGTATTGTTTTCCGAGTATGGCGCTTAAGTGGTGTTGCTGATGTCATGTTTGTCTTCTTTTAGAGATGCCCCTTCCGTTTGTTACACAGTTGTATTTCAGTTTTTTGTGAAGCTGAGTCGCTACGTATCCAGTGCTAATAGTGCAGTTAATGCACCATTCTGTTTAAACTGTTGCTAGCTAGGCGCTTTATACCAGTATTATATGTAAGAAAAAGCAATTTTCACTCCATATCTTGAATATTTTTCATTTTTGCAACACAGAGAAAACTGCTCTTTTTGAGAATAAAGGATCCCTTTTATTTGAACTTCTGTGTGCTCTCTTAATCCCGGCTTCATCAGAATACTAGTGGAAACATGCAACTACAAGTACAGTTTGACTGACGTAATGTCAGTAAGGATTTTTCTATTGATTATTGAAAAAAAATAGAAATGGTGTTTAACATGCATTTCTAAAATCAAACGTAAAATGCAAGCACGAGTTATGTCTTTGAAAGTCTGAACATTTTGTCGGGCGTCACGTTGCTTTAAAATCCGCAGTCATTTTGCTTTCTGGCAAATTAAAGGTAGATATATAAAAGCAAATGTATTTAAGACTTTGGCCACATTCAAATACAGTCAGAGTTGTTGACCTGTGCTGGGGGACACGATGGTGAACTGTAAATATAGCCTTCTCATGTTCACAGTCATGAGGTACGGACACTAACAGGCCTCACTCATTAAATCTAACAGGCAAAGCGGGGATGAAAGGCATTAATGCTGTCTGTTCGCTGATGAAATGTAGACCGGGATCATCTGAGGCCTCGCTAAAAAAGGAGACAGCTTTTAAATTAAATCCTAAATTAAACTGGGAGCCAGTCTAGTGATTTCAGAACGAGGGTGAAATGAGAACGATAGAGATCTTTGTAACTAATCTCACTGCAAACTTTTGGACGTTAATCAGCTTAATGTAATCTTGGCTAAGACAGGAAGAAAGAAAAGTGCCATCGCCTTCGACTCAGAAGCTTTAATGAGCATTTCAAACTTCTTCGTAGATAACAGGAGCCATCGTCGTGTGAATGTTGTAGAATTTTTTATGAAGGAATGAGAATCTGTTTCAATAAGTAGAGAAAGATTAATCTTTGTCTTTAAGTTTCTTTATTCGAAGGCAAAAGCGTTGGAAGACCCGTCTCACTGAGCGCAGTCAGGAGAGGAGCCCTGAACGAAACACATCACATCATTATATAGTCAAAGCAAGGCAAAGACCCACCCAAAGTCTGATCTTATTGCCAGAGACGATCTTTACCCCCATCTCGTGAACTATCCTTCACCTCATGGAGGGGGCATTTTATGGCAGGAAAGAGAGCTTGAAAGAACATTAGAAACATCTTCTTTGTCAGTTACTCGTGGGGGCAGGCCAAACAAGAATATAAACTACATTTCACACGTCAGTCCCTTAAGACAATTTCCAGATCAAGCATTTTACCCAAGATGTTTTCAGGTCTCTTATACTATCACAGCTGCGGAAGCATCTTAACATTATCTGGAAATGTCTTTAATGGAAAAACACATCTTGCAGAAGTACAAAACACAGCAGATTAATCAGTAAATAAATGGTAAAAAAAAGTATCATCAGTTCCATCAAAAATGAAATAAGGCTTAAAACGAAATTTTCTATTACATGAGATTTCTCAGTTCAATGAAGTGTCGACTGTATTCCCCCCCCCCCCCAATTTCTCACCTACAAGAAAATACTTTTGCAAGGTCTGATGGTGAACACTTGATTTATGGTTTTATATAATTATGTGTCGTGTGAGGGTAAGGGACAGATGGCAGGTAACTTTAGGTATTTTCAGTTTAGATAGTGATCGAAAGTAATTCACAATCAGGTGTTTAAACAAACGCCCTGCGGGGGGCGTCCTGAGACATGTGTGAAGAGTGTAAATGGCCATGCTGTCCCGAAATGACATGAAAGTTTCAATTAGATATGCCAAGTGCTTTAAGCCTTAGCTTAAAGTCACAAACATTCCCCACTTTGGGCTGTCTGGACCACCGAGCAGATTCCATGGCTTATTCATTTACAGCAGATGAAGCAGTAACACCAAGCCATAACATTCCCACAGCCATGTCTGATTGTCGTGCTCTTTCTCCACAAGTCTTCTACTTTCTTGCATGTTATAATTTGGCACACATCATCTGAAATATAGCAACGAAAAAAATATTTTACAATATTGCGAGAGGGGTCTTTGTGTTATTTTTTGGTTTGTTAATGTCTGAAGTCATTAATACCAACTCTGACCACTGTGTGAGGCCTGCAGTGTTTTGGCATCCTGAGAGGGGTGACCACTCTTCCAGGCCTTTCCCCCACAATTCCGGATAATGGTTGTCATTTGTTGAGGTTTGTTGAGGAACTGATGCCTTCAAAATGGCATTTTGATTATTTTCAGACTGTCGGATGCCATTTTTGTTCTTTCATCTGTCTAAGTGGCGAACGGTCAAGAGTCATTGCCAGATATCCCAACTGCTTGATGGCAGATGTTGCTGCCAAAGGAGGAAAGCCCAGTTTTTCTACACAGAGTGTGATTGGTCTGAATAACTTTTTACTGAAGGAATTCATTTTCTTGTATCTTTTTTTTCATGTAATTTTCTTTTTAATCTGCAAAGTATGACAAAAATATTCTAGATGGTAAACATAATTTTATGGCACTGTTTGTACCTTTTAATAAAACATGTTGCTGGTTTGACATTTGGCTTTCTTTTATGCATACCTAATAAAGGGTTAAAACGGTTACGTCACATCAGTCCTGTTATGTCGGAGTGAGGCGTTTGCACACAGTAATGTATCAGTTTCTCCTAAGCTCTAAATGCCTCAGCAAAGCAGCAAATTAGGAATTAGAGAACAGTGGTGAATGTAAAAGCGAAGCAAAAGCAAAACAGTCTCCGATTTCTGCCTTTGCTTTGTACTTAAAAAAGGCATAAGATAAGCAGAAATATTTTCTGTCTAAATAAAATCCAAGCCTTTAAGAAGGAAATTCTGTCTCAAAAGTGAGACTGAAAAAAAAGCAGTAGCACTATATTGGGGTGGTGGCTGAAAGTTAATAAATAGTTACAAACTGAAGCTAAATATACAAAGACGGAGTTATCCATGTCAGTGTGCACTCTTTGAGTTTGTTTTGCTCCTATTTTTCTTTTCTTTTTTTATTTCTCTCTGATTTTATAGTTAACTTTAGCATTTTATCAAATCTGTAAAACATAAACACCAGATTGTAGCTACATTGTACATGGAGATGCATCGCTTTCAACTTGAGTATCACCATATTTTCTTTTAGAAGACTTTATTTAGTTGATCTTCACCTCCAAAATTCATTATTTTTACTTTTTTTTTTTTGCTTTACCTCTGCCACTTCCCCCTGATATATTTTCCTGAGACTCCAGTTTAGCTCCTTCAGCAAGGGCATGAAATATTGACTGTTGTGGGCTTTAGAGAACCTTAAGTTTAATTCCAAACATTTTTTTTATAGATAAGTCTGCAGCTGAACTTGCATCTAATATTCAATATCTGACTCCAGCCAGACATATACATTAATGAGAATGTGGCCATATCCAGAGACTGAAGGGCAGCAGCAGTTGGGGTCTGAGGGGAGATTAGGCCACTGAGGAATTGTGGGTTAGGATCATACAGATCAATCTTGAAAATTTAAGCTCACCGCTGCGTATAGATTATGCATGATCCACCACTGGCAAAGACTAGGTTGTGCTTTTTTTTCTGCTGTTTCACTAATAAATACTTCATCTCCATCTAAAAGCAGTCTGAAAGGCGTGACTTTAAAATGTCTAATTCTTGTGTGTTAGATTTGCTCTACGTGCTCAATGACCTTGAGGGTCAGGGGAATGCGAACCCCCCCTACTGCCCCCCACATCCTCACTGCCGAAAGTGAAGCTCTCAACCTTGGACGAGGATCAAACAGTATTTGGATGCAGACGGATGAAACAAGGCAGCGGCCCCGCAGCTCCGAAATCAACCGAAACAGCACGCACACATAGCTTCTGCAAACACACAGCCGCGCTGTAAAGTAAAGAGCTCCCACACTCCGAATTTTATTTATTTATTTTTATCCGTCTTAAAATTTTGCTCCAGGAAAAGTTATTGTGCTGTCAAATGATCACATTTGTCTGAGGAACACAAACTGGCACGCACCGCGTACACACAAACTAGCGCTGGGTTCATTTTCTGTGTATTTGTGGACTTGATGTTGCCGGGCTAAATCCGTGGGTTTTTTTTCTCTCCATTTTGCAACTAGTAAGCTTTTGATCTGACTCCAAGGTTCCAGCTGGCTTTGAGGATCGAGGTCCTCCACGTCTTGGCTAACCTTTAAAGCCTCATGTTTAGTAATTAATCTGCAGCACCTTGTACATCTGATTACCTTGGATGGCACAAAAAAAACAGAAAAAAGAAATAAATGTGAAATGATTATGTCCATCATTAACTTGTCCTGGTTTCTTAGGTAAAAATGGCAGGCTTCGGCGAACAACTGGACGACGACGTGCCGTGGTTGTGCTTTGTTGATATCGGCTTCTGTGTTCCCCCACCCACCCCCCCGCAGCGTGCCATTATGCAGAGGTAAGAATCGTATTTTGTACCTTTGACGGAACATAATGTGTTTATCTGAGATCGATCACAAAGCGAGGTTTAATATACAGTCGCAGGAGAAAATACTTGAGCGTATACTGAGTTTTAAACCAAAGAGGGATGAAAGGAGGACGCGGCAAGTGGAGAAATGTTGACGGAATCACAAGAAAATTAAACGACTATAAACCTGCGCTGATCAATACTTTTTATCACAATAAATGAAAAGCGCTTTATGTGAAAGCATTTCAAACGCAGGGCCCCGCGGCGAATCGTCCTTCCAGTTCTGTGGTTTCTCTGAACACGCACACACACACGCCCCCACGCACGCCAACACACACTATGTGATATTCACTTAACTGATGTGTTTTAAAGGCTCTGATCATTCCTGTTTCAAAACATCACTGACTTTGGTCCAACCAACGCGCACACTCTCGCAGGCCCACTTTTCAATCTGATCAGAAATGTTCTACTTTTTCACCGTTGCTGCTGGAAATATTCAGATTCTTCTTCCAGCAGCAGCAGCCAATGGGAATTTGTAAGCAAGTGACCAGTTCCCAACCCAAGTGTATGCTTGCAAACAGAACTACAAATTTGCATCGATCCCTCCCAAATCATTAGCATCGAAGCAGAATCTAATCTCAGCTGTCTACAAGTAAACAGATTCTTATGTTTGCTCGTGTATCTAGTAAGGCATTGGCAAACATCATTTTCTCAGCAACATCTAATCACATCGTGCTTACTGCTTTGACTCAAAATGCTGTTTTGATAGTGGATGATTAACTTAACTGACAGTGAGATCTCTTGTCTTCCCTTTCCAGGTGTGTAAACAGTTAAATTAGACAAACACTCCATTAGAAAACCTATTTGTGTCCCACAAGATAAAAAGTACTTCCTTTCTAGGGTCCGTCTAAAGACCGAAGGTGTCAAGTGTGAACGTACCATAAAAAATAGCTGTTCTGAGGTGACTTCAGTGGAAGAGGTTGAAGTTTCAAGGTTTTTTAGTTGTAATGTGACATAAAAATGAACTATTTAAGAGGATAATCAATGATTTTACAATCCACTGTACTTACACAGGTTGTTTTATTAGGTCTCAAATAGCTTTTTTGTGTTTCCAAATACAATACCTCCACCATCTTCTGCTAAGACCGTTAGTTCCCTCCAGATGGAAGATGAATTATTTCCTGGTATTTGTCTAACCGGTTCCTGCAACTGACTCATTCTATTGGCATTCAGATTCTTTAGTTCCTTTTCTTAAATAATTTCCTGCTTCAAATTTACAACTTCATCTTGGGATTCACTCGCAGCCCAGCTTTGAACTCCGGTGTCTGTTTCTGTATAATTTGATGGTTATCTGGGCTGCTTGAAGTCCAATGCCTACTCTTTTATCTGTGTTTTTTTTTTTTTTTTAAACACAGCTTTATTTGCCTTTCAAATCCTCCTCCTCCTTCCTCCAGCTTTATCTTTGAATTTTTTGTGTATCTCTCAGCATCTCTCGTTCTTTGTTTCTGCGATCCCCCTGTTCGTCCTTTAACTCTCACTCCATCTGTTAACACCATGACTGTAACCACATATTGTAGCATCGGGCTAACCCCGCTTGATAGCCGAGGCAAGGAAGAGTTCATGCATAGCAAAACAGAAACGCTGGATGTGATCTACTGTATTTATATTGATAGGTTTGTTTGGCTTGTCATTTGAGTGCTCCCAGCCGTATGTTCTGTTGATGTACGGGTTTTTGTTCATTTATCTTGATGTCAGCCACAAGTTTTGCCGTCCAGTCTGCCTTCTTGATGACTTCGCATGTATTATTGATTGATTTTTAACAGGTTGATAAAAAAAAAACTGGTTTCCGTGCCGCTTCAGAAAATACGATATTAAGATCTTTACGTTTTTCCAATCTCTTTGAGCCTACCCTTACAGGTGTTCTCTAATCATTGTTTCATGAACAATGTTTCGTTCCCTAACCCACACCACTCAAATCAGACTTTTTATGTCTGTCCAAAATGTAAGAGGATTGCATGTCGGAGGGATCACAAGGTTAAAAGTGGCCGTCATTCATCAATCTGCGGTGGGTTTTAAAGTAAAGGGAAGCTGTCATGACAGGGGCAACATAAATCCTAGATTGAGAGTGCGCAATAATGTAGTTCCCTTTATTCTTATTGGGCAAAACATGCTGGTCTGATGAAAGCTGGGCCTTGTGAAACAAAGTAGGATTAGCGAGGTAACTACAGATTAATTTCAGTGTTTTTCCTTTTAAATTACATTCCCAGTTCACATGTTACCTGCGTTTATCTCCATGGCAACTTATGATGGAAACTTTGTCCTGCTATGTAGCAGGTTGGGCTTTGCATAGTTTTGCACATTGATTTGGTGTGTGTGGACTGCTAGAAACATTCAGACTTTCTTTTTTCTGGACTTTCATCAAATAAATGTTTTCATCCCAACAGAACATTCTAGAGTTTTGCTTACTTCAGCTTCACGATGCTGCAAGGATAAGGAAAATGATCACATTTTGTGAAAGATGAAGACCTGCAAAATCTATGAAATGTGTGGGTGTTACTTTTGCTCAGCCCAGATAATTAAATGAAGGGTGTTTAAGTCACACTGTTCTACTGTTTTGTTTTTTTTTTCCCTACTGTCTGAGGATGAAAGCTCAATAAATAGTCTATGAATGCTTTCAAGTGATTGAATATTACAAAGCCTGAGTGGGAAAAGAAGACTTTCTTTTCTTTTTCCCCACAAGAAGCATAACACCACTGTAAAGTAATACTGGAACACAAATAAAAAGAAATAAAATAAACTTTGACTTCTGAAAGGATATGTTGGGTGCAAAAACTTTTGATTTATGTCAAGGTTTTTAAAATAAAGCAAAAACTTTTGTATGACTATTTGTGTCTTATCTGGAATGTTTGTTAATAACAATTTATGTAGAATAGGTAGGTTTGTTATTGTGTGATATGCGAGCTTTTCTACTCCGTCCATATATAGTCCTTCTAGTGTCGCTGTGCAGAATCAAAGCTTTTCCAGATCCACACAGCTGCTGGAGTCTGCATTATGTCTTCTAGCAGCAAAACTATAAAGTCTGAGTTAATTTCATTCTTTCCAAGCTACTTCCCTAAAACAAATATGGAACTTATAAACCTCGTATTCAAACCAGACCTTTTAAAAAAAATACATTTTTGGTGGCTTATCCTTCTGATGTTAATGGGAGTGTTCAGCGACCGCATCTCAAATTACAACTGCAGTTCGGCCGGCAAGAAGATCTTAGACTGATGAAGACAATGCCCACTGATTGCAAAGGAAGTATGATTGGCCGATTAAATCATCAATCAGAATTTAAGTTTCTACTCAGTTCAAGTGTCAAGCTACTCAGACAGGGAAGCAAAAAGCCTTTGAATTAACAAGCTTTGACTGTAATGCAATGACAGAAAACACAGAATCCAGCTCTATTGAAGGCATTGTATGACAGAAAAGTTCTCCTCTGATGATTTGAATTTATTTTAAACACCTGTCGTTTTATTTTTTATGTTATGTATTTATTTTTATTTCTGTTGTCGTATATGTGAGACCACCACACTGCAAAAACACAAAATCTGACAAAGTTCTAGTGCAAATATCTTGGCAAACTTGAAATAAGACAAGACTTATTGGCAAGATAGAGGAGCTGATTTTAAGTCAATAATTCTTTAACATTGATGAAAAAGTGCTGGTTCCACTGGCAGATTATTTAATTTACAACAAGACATTTTTCTCATGTTATAAGTTAATTTATCTTCCAATAGAACAAGTACTTTTTCATCAATATTTACTTAAAACAAGCCTCTATATCTATAAAAAGTTGCTTGTAAGTTAGTTTGACTTATTCCTAGCGTAATAAAATATTTGCACTAGAAACTAGACCAAAAATACTTGGTAAGATTTTGTGTTTTTGCAGCGGATGAGGCTTATCTGAATGCTTTGGACGCTCGCCACCGTCATATTTTCGTGCTTCGTGTTTGATTTAGGGATATCAAAATACATGTTGAACTATTAAATATGATGAACTGAGTGAGAGCTGTAATGAGGAAAGACACTCAAGTTGACAAGTGGACAAATAACAATAAAGAGGGAATTGTTCAGAGTGTCCTCTTTCAAGTTTTCAAGGAAGGTTAAACAAAACTTAATCTGACATTTACAGGACGAATGTTGGATATCCTGTATTTACCTCCAAGTTGCAGGGCCACAGTCCCACTGGGCTCTCACTTCAGCGTCCCCCCATTTTGTTTGGAAACTAAAGAAAAGCGCCGCGTGATAAATGCGTTGCTGCCAGTGAGGATTCAAAAGTGGAGCATGTTGAAACTTCAGCCGCCAATGACTGAGTGCTCTCATTTGCGGCGAAGCACACACCTTATGCATCAGCTCATTTCCTTGTCGCGCCCCCGAAAGACATATTCTCTTGACACGTGGGTCTGCGGAAAAATCCGTCATCTAATATACGAAGTCTGAGCCCTGCAGGGGCGACAATCTCCCGGACGCACGCCGGCGCCCTCAGCGAACGGGCTGGCGCTTTATAGACCTAATGTGTGTTCTGATAGCTGAAAGTGTTCCGCCTATTTTAGCTACAGCCACATTACTTTGTAGTAATTATGATAAATCTACAATCTGACGTATCGGCTTGTTTATGCAGCTGATGAATGAGGTGGAGTTAATTACTTACTGAAATAGATGCAGTGTGTTGTGGTACTGCAGAGGCGCGCAACATGAGGTGAGCTCTATGTTGCGGAGGGGGGGGGGGGGGGGGGGGGGGGGGTAGTGGCGGTGATGAGAGTTTTCAGCAAACGTTGCGTGTTGGGACTCACGTGTGCGGAGGTTGTGCTGTT